>JAMWET010004093.1:0-35614 GCA_024036415.1 Prochilodus magdalenae | reverse complement strand
CCTTTTATTACTGATTTGTGCTACCAAGTTCTCTTTGCTGCAAACAGAACACCCATATACGGACAAAAGATATGAATGTGTGATTGTTCAGTCTTAAAAATAAAAAATATAAACATATGAGCTTCAGTTTTGATCTTACAGGTGCAGTTTATAGAAAACTCACCTAAGGATCTTCAGTTTACAGTGCGAATTCATCAGGTCAGCAGATGGCAGCTCAACTCCTGAGTCCTGCAGGTCATAGTTAATGAGGTCCCGATCCTGCAGGAGGGAGTTTCCTGATTGTAGAGCTAATGAGAGTTTGTACACTGCATGGTACATTTAGATCAGAAGATTTAGAATGGAGTGACATCACAATGTGTTACTGTTCATCTTCTTTCTAGAAATATGAACACTGGATGTCTGTAACCTGATATGTCCTTTTCACACTGTAATGTGCTTTACCACTACAGGTAATTAAAAATAAATTACATTTCTCCAGCTGCAGATAATATATGGGCATAACATTTCATATAAGAAATTACATTTACAGAACCTGCTCACCTCAGTATCTCCAGTTTACAACTGTTTACACACACATCAGTGCAACAGACAGCAGTTCCACTCCTGAATCCTGCAGGTCATTGTTACTGTCCAGATATTTCAAGAAGGAATTTACTGATTGTAGAGCTGGTAATAGTTTTTCACATGACACCACAAACACAGTCTCAAATTTAATACAGCTGTTGTTTGTATATGCTGTGTGGTTATATATGTTTTACTCACTCTCTCACTCTCACTTCCTCACTCCAGCAGATCTAGATTAAACCTTCCCTCTTCTGGTAGACCTCCATAGTTATTGTGTTGGTGTTAATGGTGATCTGTATTATAATGGACCTTCAGGATCTGTAATAGTGGAACTCTGTGTGTGTGTTATTAGGATGGCTACACCTCTTTGTTTAGAACTGTACTGGGCTGAGAATGTAGGACTAAACTGGGCTGACTGTAGTTTATGGTGGTCTGATTCTGGTAGGTGGGTTTCCTGTAGGAGGCATATATCAGCACTAAGTCAGGAGTTTCCTGTTGTAGTGTCTCATAACTGAACTCACTTCAGAGAGATCCACACTAACACACAGATCAGCATTAGAGCACTGAGAGCTCCAACACACTACTGATTCCATCTGATCATATTCACAATGAAGAGGAACCTCCTCACCATCCTCATCATCACCTCAGGTACTCACTGTAACATCTGATCAACAATATCTGGATAATCAGACTTTATAAACACTGATCTATATTCTCTGGTTCTTCCAGGTGTGTTTGGTGCTGGTGTGATTGGAGCAGATGATGTTTATAGTACAGAGGGAGAATCTGTTACACTGAGATGTTCTCTTGGACAGAGTGGATCACGTCGCTGGTACAGACAGTATCCTAACAGAGCCCTACAGTATTTAAAGTATACAGTTGATCTCACTGTTAGCAACCCAACACTGGCAGATACAGCTCTCTACTACTGTGCTTATACACAGTGATACAAAGTCTCTGATACGCTTTACAGAAACTCACACACCTTCTGTTTGCTTTGAACACAAGGAGATCAAAGTCCCATCCAAACCACAATGTATGATCTGATGTTCCTCTCTCTCTGAAATGACTGAGGTTACATTTCTGAGGGTAAATACAGTAAACAGTGAGTACAGGTGTGTCAGACACAGGATACAGTGTGAGCTGCTACACTACAGGGTTTATATCATGTTTCTATCTGATCAAATGCAGTGAGAGACTAATGTAGTAGATGTGTGTGGTTCCTTCCTCCAGTCACGGAACGTGTGAACACGCCTGAGGGAGAACTTTGTGTGTTCAGGTGATTTAACTCACAGGTGTAAAGATCTGAACACAGTACTGACCAGTGAAGAATATGACCCTGCTGTGATGTGAACAGTGTAGTGAGGATGATCATCAGATCCCTATACAATGAGGAGAAGAACCTCCTGACTGGTCCTGTATGAACTGGGCTGTACTGGTCAGTGAATGGTCACTAACTGACAGAGCATATCGTGAAGCTGTACTGCCCTAAGAAAGACAAACGAATGTTCCTGTTACATTACAGGTTGGTGTACAAGATAGAAGCCCCTCCTCATGGATAGATCAGGGTCTCAACATAACTTAGTGACACTGACTCAAACCACAGTTAATCCAGGGTTCTTTTTTACATGTAGGAGAACAGATCAAACTTCTACAGATCCATCAGGACTAAAGAACATCAGGTGTTTGATTTGATTTCAGGTACTATAGACTGGTACTACAGAACTGTACCATGTGCTGTTCTACCTTAAAGCAGGGGCACTACGTCAGTGGTGGAGGCCAGCTGAGTATAATACCAATGTAGAAGCAGCATGAGTGGACAGACACACGAGCTGTTCAAGGGACAGGCACTGAAGCTGCACTGGAGGAGCCGCATTGTAAAAGAGGAAGAGATACTATAGCTGATCCAGCAAACCAGATATCTCACTTAGGAAGGCAAACATACTGACAGCTCAGTTCAAGGCCAGTCCCACCCTTCCTCAGACTAGCACCTGTAAGAGAATTACTGTGTGCTGAATTCTTTACCTTCTGTATATGACATCAAAACACAGTCTACATATAACTGATCATATATCACCTGTATAAACAGTTTACCACACCGTTCTGACCCTAACACAGCTCCATCACCTACTAAACTCCTATAACTCCCTGTTCAATATTCAAGTTATTAAATCTGTACATGTGAGAGTGTACTTCCTGTTCTCTACATAGTCTCATAATAGCACACTGACTGGGACACATAACTCTAACAGGACAAGAGGCAGGATATCATTTCATCACCAGAGGGAGGGAGAGAGCAGCCTCCCAACTTAACCAGACACCTGGAGAATGCTACTGAAGGAGCTCTCTGGAGTTCCTCAGTGCTCAGTCTTGGGTTCTCTATGTAGAGTAATGACACAAGGCTGGCTGGTAACTGAAGGAGCCGGAGTTTTCTTTTGGGTATCTCTTTAATTCTTTCTCTGCTCAGACCAGAGTATGTCTCCTGGGGGTTCCTCTGTCCTCTCAGATCTGCTTCTCTAAGTTACTGTTTGGTTTTGTAGGTAAATAAATTAAATTATAATAAGAATAAAAATATAGAGTTTATTTGGACTGAGCCAGTCAGATTCTCCTGACTACACTAAACTAGTTCTATCTTCTGTGAAGCTTGCCTGGCCTAGTTCTGTAGGCTCCCTTGTCCCTCTCTGTACCTCACCTGTTTAAGAATTGGTCTGTGAATCCTGGGAGTTCAAATCTGCTACTAAAGGACTTCCTGTTCCTGAATAAATGCCAGCACTCTACCAGAAGGAGGAGCTCTAGTCTTCTCTTTAACTAACAGCAGTAACTGAGTCTCTGCATTATGGGTGAAGCTGTGTAGCTCAGCAGAGATCTACACTAATCCCATTCAGCTCTGACTCTGTTCTCAGTCACTTCACATCTCTATCAACATGCTGCTCTCTATCCTTTCTCTCCTAACACTGCTTTTAGGTAGCACCACTTTAATCCCACTCCTTTATTTAATACCTGTAGAGAAACTATGAGAAATATGTAAAATCATTATTTTAAATGTTGTGTGAGAGATTTCAATGTTTTATTATCTTCAATAATGTTTCCAGGAGAAACATCAGCTCAGACAATTGATCCACTTGTAGGAGAAGTGCAGCTTCCACAGGGGGATGATCTCACTCTCTCCTGTAACTACACTAGCAGCGGTGCTCAAGATGTTCTTCAGTGGTATCGTCAGTCTCCTGGATTCAGTCCAGAGTTCCTCCTGTATATTAACATATACAGGGCTAAGAGTGATCCTCCTCCTCGTATGTCTGCAGAAGTTAAAGATAAGAAGCATGTGAATCTGAAGATCTCCTCTGCTGCAGTATCAGAGTCTGTACTCTACTACTGTGCTCTGAGGCCCACAGTGACGGGAAACCCAGATACACTGTACAGAAACTGGTTCTACGTCTGAATGTAGAGCAGTGCTGCTGTCAGGAGGGGGTGCAGATTTTCTTGTCAGTCTGCTTCAGAAGACCACCATCTTGGCGTCTACAATAAGCTGGATCTGCTGCATATCTAAACACAGACATGTGAATTTATTACTGGGCATATAGGAGCTCTTTCCCTGAACCATTTCCTCACACAGTAGTGTGGTATGACTATGAGAGGAACATGTTAATGTGTGGAGGTAAAAACCCTTTCTATTAACTTATAGTATATAGTACAAGGGTAAACTGAGGACTTTTATTTTGAAGTGAAGGATGTGCAGGGTGACTCATGGACGTATGTTACTGCCCGTGGTGCTTTAAGGACAGCATCAGTTTAGTCCTGAGATTTGTGAAGTCTGTCCTTATCAGTTCCATGTTCACAGTGCTCTATGGAGTCTTTAAAGAACTCACAGAACCCAATGTAACCCCAACAACCAGACTGCTGTAGGGAAATAGACCATGTCCTGAGATACTCCTGGAGGACTCCTCCGCCTCCACCTGTAGATGAGCCTGTGCCCAGTCAGTCTTCAAACAGCATCTTCCACCTGTGAGTGATGTGAAGGTATCATCCATGTGGGGAAGTGGATGGTGGTTGTGTAGAACAGGGTTAATTGAGACTTTAAAACTGCCACAGATACGTGACATACCATTTCTCTTCACTACTGGCTCTATAGGTGTTGTTCAGTCTGACCAATCACCCTGCAGGATCATGGCTTGGTCCTCCAAACGTTTGGGTTGTGCTTTGACTCTAGGCTAGACAGAGTATGGCACAGATCGGGTCTTATATAACTTTGGTTTGTCTTCAATTGTAATATGTGTATTCACAAGTCTCCCAGTGTCCTCCTGAAACCCCTGAGCTGACTGATCAGTTAGCTGAGCTAGCTGCTCTCCTGTAGAGGCTGAAATCTGTGAAGACATGAGCCGTACTGGCTTCATAGACTGCCGGTAAAGCAGAATGGGTTGTAGCTGTTCACGGAGGAGTCATGGGCCTCTGTCGTTCTGTAGGACAAACAATCAGGTGTCCTGTGTTTGTCCTACTTCACTTTAGCTTTAAGTTTCTCCACAGGTGTCATCTCCTCTCCTGTGGAGGTCTTTAGCAGTACTGTGGTGCGTTTCAGTCTCACAGCTGAACATTCATATTAGGTCTGGGTGAGAAATGATTGACAGTCGAGACCCTGTGTCCAGTTCCATCTTTAGCTTCACTCAGTTAACCCAAATGCTTTAGTGCCCCGTCTCTTAACAAGGTTCATGTTAAATCCACACTGGAGACTGTTCTATGTGGTCACAGGTGTCCCAGGTAGAACATAAAGATTATAAAGAAGCTGAATTTTCTGATTATAAATTTCAGCACCGTTCTTTTAATCACTGTTAAATAGCTACACATTATAAGAGGATTCTTTAATTAATAGTTTATGATTGTGGTTCAGCTTTTATTCCTGCTTTGATCTTCTACAAAGACAAAGATCAGAGAGGAGCAGCTCCCCAGAGCAGGAGTTTCCTGTTGTAGTGTCTCATAACTGAACTCACTTCAGAGAGATCCACACTAACACACAGATCAGCATTAGAGCACTGAGAGCTCCAACACACTACTGATTCCATCTGATCATATTCACAATGAAGAGGAACCTCCTCACCATCCTCATCATCACCTCAGGTACTCACTGTAACATCTGATCAACAATATCTGGATAATGAGACTTTATAAACACTGATCTATATTCTCTGGTTCTTCCAGGTGTGTTTGGTGCTGATGTAATTAGACCATCAGATGATCAGGAGACTGATGTTCTTAGAACAGAGGGAGAACCTCTTACACTCAAATGCTCTTATGATACCAGTAGTTCAGGGGTTTTCCTCTACTGGTACAGACAGTATCCTAACAGAGCTCCACAGTACCTACTGTATAGAGGAGCTCGATCATACAGTGGTTATGACCACACAGCAGATAGTAGATTTGAGTCCACTGCATCTACATCATCCACTGATCTCACTGTTGAAGCCCTAATGCTGTCAGATACAGCTCTCTACTACTGTGCTCTGAGAGTTGGAGCCCAGTGATACAAAGTCTCTGAGACGCTTTACAGAAACTCACACACCTTCTGTTTGCTTTGAACACAAGGAGATCAAAGTCCCATCCAAACCACAATGTATGATCTGATGTTCCTGTTTCTCTGAGGTGACTGTTTGAGGTAATTCAGGAGAAATAACAAAGTGAGTGCAGATGTTGCAGACAGATGTTTTACCACAGACCACTGCTGGTGTCCTCATTTAACCCTATTTAAGTCACATGACACACAACTAGAACCTGACACTGTAATTAATTCTGCTTGATTAACACCATGCAGTGGTGTACAGACTGATTCCCAGCTGTCCCAGTAAGGTCCATGGTGGCAGGTTTTAAGCCTGATGTGTGTCGGTACCACCAGAACACACACCATTCTGGTCTCAGTGGACATTGCTCCAACTCTGCAGGTCTCAGAGCTAAAAATCTCATCGCTCCAACTCTGCAGGTCCCAGAGCTGAAGATCTCATCGCTCCAACTCTGCAGGTCCCAGAGCTGAAGATCTCATCGCTCCAACTAGAGACACTGTTTTTACTGGTGAAGGTCAAAATGTTACACTGTAACTACAGTGAGACTGCAGATTATAGTCTTCACCGGTACCAACAGTGTTCAGGTTCTCCTCCATGGTTCCTCAAACTGGACTATAGAAGGGTCCTGTGGAGTGAGGAGTTCCACTGCAGCATTGTTTCTCCTGCACTGAGCAGGAGGACACAGCACTGTCTCTCCACTTTGGTGCACCGATGGAGAGGAGACTTGTGGAGTTAGTGTTGAGCTGCTCACCATTAGCAGAACAGCCTCACCCACCCCACCCTCTCTCATTAGAAAATAACAGTAGAGCTGCAGCTCTTTCTACAGACCTTTCTATTCCTCCATCACCTCCATCAGGTTATACAGCACTCTACCAGAAGGTGGAGCTCTAGTCTTCACTTTAACTAACAGCAGTAACTGAGTCTCTGTCAGATCAACACATGGTCCTCCTTGAAGAATGAACTCAGTGCTGACTCTTACAGTCATTGAGTCTCTCTGAAGATCAGTCATGATGCTGCTCTGGGTCTTGGTGATCTTCACTCAGTTTGAAGGTCAGTAATTTAGCAGTGCATTTATGATCAAGAAGTCTTTACCTGAGTTTAACCTGGAAATATATGATCACAGAGATCTTACAGATCACCATGAGATCTGATTAGAGGAAGTTCTTAGCCTTTCTACCTCACTGTGTTTGTTTCTCTGTATTAGGAGGTTCTGCTGCAGATGGAATACAGCCACTCTTCTCAGAACAGCATGTACTGGAGGGAGCAGATGTCTCTCTCTCCTGTAACTACAGTGCAGCTACAGTACAGGGCTTCCAGTGGTATCGTCAGTATCCTGGATCCAGTCCAGAGAATCTACTAATGATCGTTTCAGAACCTGTGATTCGTGGACGACTGAAAGCTGAAGTGGATGTAAAGAATAAGCGTGTGGATCTGAAGATCTCCTCTGCTGCAGTATCAGACTCTGTACTCTACTACTGTGCTCTGAGGCCCACAGTGACAGGAAACCCAGATACACTGTACAGAAACTGGTTCTATGACTGAGGTAGAGTCCTGCTTCTCTCAGTAGGGGGCGCTGTTATTTCACTCAGAGATCTTCTCCTTCCTCCTGATGTCAGTTCACTTGTGCAGATCCCCCAGTGGAAAACACTGTACATCTTTCTGCCTACAATAAACTCCAGTACTAAATATTCTGGGATGGTTTCCTGACATGATGATGTTGTACCGATATGAGACAGACATATTAGTGAGCTTTAATTTTGGAGGTAGAAGTTTTTTCTGTTTGTGTTTTTCTGAATTCCAGTGTGTAAAGCTAAATCATGCTCCATATAGTGAGGAGATCTCTGACTCTGATTCACACTGAAATCAGAAAATGCAGCTACATGGAAACAACACAGAGAAAATGGATCTGGGCCAATCAGAGGAGCTCCAGTGTTTGAGATTCAGGAGATCCCCGTTCACAGCTCACAGTGGAACTTACATTCCTGCAACTTACAGGGTTTAGACATGAGGGGTCTCCCAGTCCCTGTCCCACCTGCTCCTCAGTGCTAGTTCTCCTTCTGGATGGAGGTGTTTGGGGTGGTATTCCGATCTCCCCACTCCCACAGCCTTATCCTGGGATATCATGTCCATATCACGTCACTGGGGCATCACAGAACCAGGGCGTGTTTATATAATCACACATACAGTTCAAGACATGATACATTCATATGTCATGACATCATCACACAAACAGCATATGACCTCCGACCCAGGATGTTCTGAGTGTGATTTCTGTGTTGAGGTTATGAAGCTGTGATGTGGGTTCCTCACTGAAGGCCGTGTGTGTGCAGCACCTGCTCGGTCTTCACCTCCAGCAGGTGGAGAGAGGTCCCACACTCTGGGGAAGCCTGTCCAGGACCTTGTGTACTGGCTGGTTGGTAGTGCTGTGTTTGGAATAGTACACTGTAGAGTGTAAACTGACCACTGTCTACAGAGACCTGCAGTCTCCAGTGTACCACACAACCTGTGTGCAGTACTACAGAGAGGAGGCGTGTCGAGTGTACCAACATCAGGGACTGAACCAATCAGACCATCTCTAGACACTGCCCCATTTCCATCAGTCCTCCAATCACCATTTCTTTCATGGAGATGATATTAATGTACAGAAGCTCTAAATCCAGTGCTATTCATAATAACCAGCACAGAGAGACTCCATCTCCCCCTGCAGCCCAGGAGAAGAAGTTCAGGCCAGCAGATAGCAGCTCAAATCCTAAATTCTGCAGGAGGGAGTTTCCTGATTGTAGAGCTGATAATGATGCTCACAAAATGCTGCAGTGAGTTTACACATAGCTAATCTGTAACAACAAAATAAATACACTGCATGGTACATTTAGATCAGAAGATTTAGAATGGAGTGACATTACAATGTGTTACTGTTCATCTTCTTTCTAGAAATATGAACACTGGATGTTTGTAACCTGATATGTCCTTTAAACACTCAAAGTTGCTTTACCATTACAGGTTATTAAAAGTGAGTTACATTCCCCATGCTGCAGATTATATAAGGGCATAACATTTCATATAAGAAATTACATTTACAAATTCTGCTCACCTCAGTATCTCCAGTTTACAACTGTTTACAAACTCATCAGTGCAGCAGAGAGCAGTTACACTCCTGAATCCTGCAGGTCATTGTTACTGAGGTCCAGATATTTAAGGAGTTTACTGATTGTAGAGCTGGTAATAGTTGTTCACATGACAGAGTGATGACAATACAGTCCATTGGTCTGTAAAGACAAGGTAAACAGTACATGGTACTTTTAAATCAGGGCAAACAGACACTTGGTACACTCCATAATGCACCTTTAGGATCTCGAATAGTGGAACTGTGTGTGGATCTGATGTGTGTGGTTATTAGGATGGCTACACCTCTTTGTTTAGAACTGTACTGGGCTGAGAATGTAGGACTAAACTGGGCTGACTGTAGTTTATGGTGGTCTGATTCTGGTAGGTGGGTTTCCTGTAGGAGGCATATATCAGCATTAAGTCAGGAGTTTCCTGTTGTAGTGTCTCATAACTGAACTCACTTCAGAGAGATCCACACTAACACACAGATCAGCATTAGAGCACTGAGAGCTCCAACACACTACTGATTCCATCTGATCATATTCACAATGAAGAGGAACCTCCTCACCATCCTCATCATCACCTCAGGTACTCACTGTAACATCTGATCAACAATATCTGGATAATGAGACTTTATAAACACTGATCTATATTCTCTGGTTCTTCCAGGTGTGTTTGGTGCTGATGTAATTAGACCATCAGATGATCAGAAGACTGATGTTCTTAGAACAGAGGGAGAAACACTTACACTCAAATGCTCTTATGAGACCAGTAGTCAGTATGTTTATCTCTTCTGGTACAGACAGTATCCTAACAGAGCTCTACAGTATCTACTGCTGAGAGGAGCTCGATCCGGGCTTGGTAGTGACCACACTGCAAATGATAGATTTGAGTCCACTGCATCAACATCATCCACTGATCTCATTGTTAGAGAACTAAGGCTGGCAGATACAGCTCTCTACTACTGTGCTCTGTTAGTTAGAGCCCAGTGATACAAAGTCTCTGAGACGCTTTACAGAAACTCACACACCTTCTGTTTGCTTTGAACACAAGGAGATCAAAGTCCCATCCAAACCACAATGTATGATCTGATGTTCCTCTCTCTCTGAAATGACTGAGGTTACATTTCTGAGGGTAAATACAGTAAACAGTGAGTACAGGTGTGTCAGACACAGGATACAGTCTCAGCTGCAGTACCCGTCATCCTCACAGCCACAGGAATTAAAACACTCCAACAGGAATATTCTCAGGATTCTGAGCGTGTTTCTGGTGGGGTTGCTCTGCCCCTGACATTTACTTCTCTTAAGTTGTTGTTTGAGGGGGACTAAAATGAAGGTTCTGTGTTCTGTTAATCCAGTCAGCTTCCCCTGACGGATCCTTAAATGTCCACATTGCTATTACCGGCCTCCTCCTTAGTTCTGTGGTTTCTGTTCTAGCTCCTCACAAGCTCTCCACTTGAGACTGTCCTTGTCCCTAATTTGTGGCTTGCGCTGTAGGACAATGGGTCCTTGTGAAGGCTACATGGGTTTGATTCTCCAACAGGGTGAACTAGCCCCGCTCACATTACACCAACAGTCTATACCCATAAAAACTCTGATTAAGAAATAACAGTAGAGCTGCAGCTCTTTCTACAGACCTTTCTATTCCTCCACCACCTCCATCAGGTTATACAACACTCTACCAGAAGGTGGAGCTCTAGTCTTCTCTTTAACTAACAGCAGTAACTGAGTCTCTGCATTATGGGTGGAGCTGTGTAGCTCAGCAGAGATCTACACTAATCCCATTCAGCTCTGACTCTGTTCTCCGCCACTTCACATCCCTATCAACATGCTGCTCTCTATCCTTTCTCTCCTAACACTGCTTTTAGGTAGCACCACTTTAATCCCACTCCTTTATTTAATACCTGTAGAGAAACTATGAGAAATATGTAAAATCATTATTTTAAATGTTGTGTGAGAGATTTCAGTGTTTTATTATCTTCAATAATGTTTCCAGGAGAAACATCAGCTCAGACAATTGATCCACTTGTAGGAGAAGTGCAGCTTCCAGAGGGGGATGATCTCACTCTCTCCTGTAACTACACCACCAGCGGCACTAGAGATGTTCTTCAGTGGTATCGTCAGTCTCCTGGATCCAGTCCAGAGTTCCTCCTGTACATTTACCAAAATGGAGATATGAGTAAACCTCTTCCTCCTCGAATGTCTGCTGAAGTTAAAGAGAATAACTGTGTGGATCTGAAGATCTCCTCTGCTGCAGTATCAGATTCTGTACTCTACTACTGTGCTCTGCAGCCCACAGTGACAGGAAACCCAGATACACTGTACAGAAACTGGTTCTATGACTGAGATAGAGCAGTGCTGCTGTCCGGAGGGGGCGCTGTTTACCTGTCTACATTTAGACCTACAGCTACTTCAACCTCCAGCTTATAATATCAGAGTTATTAGGAACAAACATGATCATCCTGGATACGATAAGCTGGTGCTGCTGTTCTAAACCTGCCCGAGTCTAATCAGTGGGTACATACAAGAACACTCCTAGAACCATATCCTGACATCATAATGTTCTACCATTAGCACACAAACACATTAGCATGTTGAACTTCTGGAGGTAATCACACACTAATCCAGTAGATCCTAATGATCCTAAAAGCTGATCCTCTGTGGTTGGTGTACCTGATACAGCAGACAACAGCTAGAGGTTCTAGATCTAGATCAATCACCGGATCTCTTCTGGCACAAAGAACAGAGTAATGGATCTTCTCAGTTTGTTCTGATGAACTGGACCTCTGTACAGGGACACGCTGAACTCGAGAGATTCTGTAAGGGTCTTAAGGAACTACAGTCTGGAACTTCAATCCCCAGAATGCCTTGGGCTGATCAACCAACAAGCTACACCTGAGGCACCAGCCATAAAAGTCCCCTCCAAACAGCCGTCAGTGCTACACCTTTGTAGAGGGGTAGACGGTACGGTATTAGAAAAGACCAGTACAAGAAGGGATAGAAAAAGAAAAGTAAAAGATAGCATGCCCGCGTTGCCAAGTGAGAGGCCAGCCAAGCACCCTGAAAATTAACAAAGGGTGCGAGTCAAACTGAGCAAGAGAAAACTAAGAAGGATAAAAAGCTTTGAGGCTCAGAAAAAGAAAAGATCCCCATTCTGTTAAACCCTTCCTGGTTATTTTGGTCCGTTTAGAAATGCCCTCGTTTGTTTGAGCTTGCTGCCCTTTTTCTTCCTCTCGGTCACTAAACTCCTTCTGACTCCTTCAGCCATCGCTACAGAGGTTGGGGGTTCGATCCTCACCTCAGCCAGGTTTTCACAAACACTCTCCCTGAAGCAGTTCACTCCCCACACACATCGATTCACGTGCATCCACATCCAGGAAACCCATTCACTTGTAGTTAAACCTTTACACTGCTCCCTCACCTCTACACCTTACTGCCCATGAGGAGACACAGAGCCCTGATGATCACTGTAGGATCAGCTAATTAATAATTAAGAGTAGACCCAGAGATACAGAGTCCCTGAGAGGCTGTACAAACACTCACACACATGTATGAAGCTTCTCAAACCACAGAAGATCAAAGTTAGTTCATTATGTCACCTGGATATCAGAGAACCACCATCACAGGTGAAACACCTGACCAAGAATGACCCCCTAAGTGGGTCAGCAGGTCAACGCTCCTTCACCATCTTCTGACCAATCAGAGAGCAGGATCAGACCATGAGAGGGGCCGGACTTTGAGTTCAGCAGGTACAGTTTCCTCTCAGATCACTGGTTTGGTGGTGGTTGTTCTGGGTTGCTCCTTAGAAAATGCTTATCTGTTCAGGTACTTTGATTGTTTTACATAATGGATTGAAGTCAGTCACACTAAAGTGATCTGAGTAAGGTCTAATGAACTGGTGGGGTTAATATGCCCAGTGTTAAATAACTGGACAGATCAATTTATGTATTAATCATATTTAACTTAATGTGTTTGTGTTCCAGTAATTAAAGTAGAAACAGTGAGCGGTAAGTTAGAAACATCATGGTGTTGAGTTACTGCTGTTCTACTGAGCTGTCATAGAATCACACTCAGCAGTAGGGTGCATGGTAACTTGGCCTCACAGCCAACACCAGTGTGGCTATAGACAGTTAACTGTGGACTAGAAGAAAGTAGCACAAAGTGGAGGATTGCTGGCCAGGAGGAAAGACAACACAAAGACGGAGTAACAGAAATACAACAATATATAAATAGAGGATCCCAAGAGCCAATGGGAAAGAGGGTTAGTTTAACTGAACAAGATTACACTGACCAAACAAACATATATGGAGTAAATCTGACAGTCACTTCATTTTACTAAACAACACGACTGACTCAGTTTATTAATTTGTTAAGAAAAAATACAAAATAAGAGTCTGAGCATTTTTTATCAATTAAAGAGGTTAAAAACTAGCTGGATCTTTCTTGAATGATCTGAGAGTCAGAGGGTGGACCATCAGTGGGGTGGCAATCTGATCAAACCAGCACACTGAGATATTCTTGCAATCTGTGTGTAGTTACAAACCACTGTTAATCCATGTGATGGACAGGTTACCGTCTTACAACATAATTGTTACTGAGTATGTAAAAGTTACACTGTAACACTGAAAACCATCTATAACAATGGCTACATCTGTACAAGTTTACATTTACATGCAAAATTGGTCACCATAAGATCACCATATTGTCCATTTTGCTACCAGATTCTATTTGCTGGGAGCAAAACCCCCATATAAGAACAAAAGATGATATGGAATAGGTGATTATTTACTCTGGAAAATAGAGATATATGAAACATAAGAGCTGTAAATCTAATCTTAAGAGTCCAGTTTACAGAAATCTCACCTGAGGATCAAGTTTACAGTGGACTCGTCAGGCCAGCAGCACAATTCTACAGGTCATTATTACTGAGGTCCAGATCTTGCAGGAAGCAGTTTCCTGATTGCAGAGCTGATCATATGAATATCCAGTTATATGAACACTAGATATCTGTAACATATGTCCCTTTCACACTCAAAGATACTATTCCATTAAAGGCAATTAAAAGTGAATTACATTCCTCATGCTGCAGATTATATAAGGACATAATATTTCATATAAGAAATGACATTTACAGAACCTGCTTAACTCAGTATCTCCAGTTTACAACTGTTTACAAACCCATCAGTGCAGCAGAGAGCAGTTCCACTCCTGAATCCAGGAAGTCATTGTTACTGAGGTCCAGATATATCAAGAAGGAGTTACTGATTAGAGAGCTGGTAATAGTTGTTCACATGACAGTGCGGTGACAATACAGTCCATTAGTCTGTAAAGATGTCTGTACATGTTAATTTTAACAGACACTTAGTAAACTCCATGTATTCATTAATCGCTGCATCTGGAACCTGATCATTATTTTTTGTATGAACAAATGACCAGGGTTGACACAACGCCATATAATTTTGGCAAAAGTGTTTTCTAAGAAAATCTATTCTATAATAAACAATCAAACTATTTTTTTTATTTTGTTACTGTCTAGTTGCCATGCAGTTTTTCTTCTTTCAGGGTTTTATTTGCATGTATCTTTGTTCTGCTCCACTTACTGATATTTTAAGTAATGAGCTGAATTTGTCAGTATGTACTGAATATATTAAAAGGTGAAACAGACGCTACATATCTGAGAACACCACACAGACAGTTTCAAATATAATAGGGCTGTTGTTCGTATGTGCTGTGTGGTTATATATTTTACTTACACTCTCACTCTCAATTCCTCACTCCAGCAGATCTAGATTAAATCTGCCCTCTTCTGGTAGACCTCCATAGTTATTGTGTTGGTGTTAATGGTGATTATTATAATGGACCTTCAGGATCTGTAATAGTGGAACTGTGTGTGCATCTGATGAGTGTGGTTATTAGGATGGCTACACCTCTTTGTTTAGAACTGTACTGGGCTGAGACTGTAGTTTATGGTGGTCTGATTCTGGTAGGTGGGTTTCCTGTAGGAGGCATATATCAGCATTAAGATCAACAACATCTGATCAACAATATCTGGATAATCAGACTTTATAAACACTGATCTATATTCTCTGGTTCTTCCAGGTGTGTTTGGTGCTGATGTAATTAGACCATCAGATGATCAGGAGACTGATGTTCTTAGAACAGAGGGAGAACCTCTTACACTCAAATGCTCTTATGAGACCAGTAGTCAGTATGTTTATCTCTTCTGGTACAGACAGTATCCTAACAGAGCTCTACAGTATCTACTGCTGAGAGGAGCTCGATCCGGGCTTGGTAGTGACCACACTGCAAATGATAGATTTGAGTCCACTGCATCAACATCATCCACTGATCTCATTGTTAGAGAACTAAGGCTGGCAGATACAGCTCTCTACTACTGTGCTCTGTTAGTTAGAGCCCAGTGATACAAAGTCTCTGAGACGCTTTACAGAAACTCACACACCTTCTGTTTGCTTTGAACACAAGGAGATCAAAGTTCCATCCAAACCACAATGTATGATCTGATGTTCCTCTCTCTCTGAAATGACTGAGGTTACATTTCTGAGGGTAAATACAGTAAACAGTGAGTACAGGTGTGTCAGACACAGGATACAGTGTGAGCTGCTACACTACAGGTTTATATCATACTACTCCAGTTCCATTAAAGTTGGGACGCTGTGTAAAATGTAAATAAATGTAAATATAAACAGAATCTAATGATCTACAAATCTCAAAACCATATTAAGATGATGACATCAGTCATATTTTTTGACTGATGAGCAAATATTATACCACTACCTCCATTACACAGACACTGAAGGACTTTACACAGACACTAATCAATATCTATCTATCTATCTATTTTATTTACAGTAGAACATAAAACCCATATCAGTTGCTGAAAGGGAGACACCGAACCATTTCATGAACATTATTAAGTCATGTAGAACTTGATGGGAGTAACACGTCTCTAAACAGCTGGACAGGGGAAATAACAGGCTGGAAAAGTAACTGGTACTAATAAAAACAGCTGGAGGAGCAATTTACAACTAAGTCACATGACTGGGTATAAAAAGAGAATTTCAGAGAGGCAGAGTCTCTGAGAAGCACAGATGGACAGAGGTTCACCAATCTGTGAAAAACTGCATCTGAAAACTGTAACTGTTTTAGAAAATTGTTCCTGAAGGTAAAACTGTAAAGGCTTTGGATCTCCCACCATCTACAGTACATCACATCATCAACAGATCCAGAGAGTCTGGAGGAACCCCTGTGTGTAGGGGAGAAGGCCGACAGTCACAATCGGATACAAGTGATCTTCGGGTCCTCAGACAGCACTGCATTATAAACAGGCTGGTTCTGTACTGGACTTCACTGCATGGGCTCAGGACCACTTCCAGAACTCACTGTCTGTGAACACTGTCTCTGGGTCCAAATCTCATTTAAAATAGACTGGGGCAAAACGGAAAACTGTTCATGGCTCACATGGATCAAAATTTGAAACTCTATTGGGGAACCAGGGATGCTGGGTCCTGCGGGCTCAGAAGGAGAGGGACCTTCCAGCTTGTTATCAGCGCACAGTTCAAAATTCTGCTGCCCTCTAGACGAGTCGAATCGTCAGTCGGAGATCCTTCAAGTCGACTGACAACAGTGACCTTTTTTCATAAAACAGACAAAAGCTTAAAAAATGCACAATAACTTTAAGAATTTAAAAAGACATTTTAATAATTATTAAATGGGGAATAATAAATATATATTTAAGTTCTTCAAAATTAAATGCATGTGACAACGTGCGCTGGCGGTTCACCGTTGAAGGAAGCTAAAGCTGAGAAACACTGGTGAACGATGTCTCAGAAAGTCAGGAGGAGCTTTTGAAGAAGATAATCCGAACAAATTAAAGCAAATTAAAGTGTTTTATTATCTTCAATAATGTTTCCAGGAGGAACATCAGCTCAGACCATTGATCCACTTGTAGGAGAAGTGCAGCTTCCAGAGGGGGATGATCTCACTCTCTCCTGTAACTACAACACCAGCAGCACTAATGACGTTCTTCAGTGGTACCGTCAGTCTCCTGGATCCAGTCCAGAGTTTCTTCTGAGGATCGTTTCAGGATCTAAAGCTGAGAGTAGTGGGCGACTGAAAGCTGAAGTGGATGTAAAAAATAAGCATGTGGATCTGAAGATCTCCTCTGCTGCAGTATCAGACTCTGTACTCTACTACTGTGCTCTGCAGCCCACAGTGACAGGAAACCCAGATACACTGTACAGAAACTGGTTCTATGACTGAGGTAGAGTCCTGCTTCTCTCAGTAGGGGGTGCTGTTATTACACTCAGAGATCTTCTCCCTCCTCCTGATGTCAATTCACTTGTTCAGATCCTTTAGTGGAGAACACTGTACATCTTCCTGCCTACAATAAACTCCAGTACTAAATATTCTGGGATGGATTCCTGACATGATGATGATGTACCGATATGAGACAGACATATTAGTGAGCTTTAATTCTGGAGGTAGAAGTTTTTCCTGTTTGTGTTTTTCTGAATTCCAGTGTGTAAAGCTAAATCATGCTCCATATAGTGAGGAGATCTGCGACTCTGATTCACACAGGAATCAGAAAATGCAGCTACATGGAAACAACACAGAGAAAATGGGTCTGGGCCAATCAGAGGAGCTCCAGTGTTTGGGAGTCAGGAGTCAGGAGACTGTTAGTCTGGACTGAAACAGGGCGTGTATATATAATCACACATACAGTTCAAGACATGATACATTCATATGTCATGACATCATCACACAAACAGCATATGACCTCCGACCCAGGAGGTTCTGAGTGTCCTGTAAGGATTTTCTGTGTTGAGGTTATGAAGTGTGATGTGGGCTCCCCCCTGAAGGCCGTGTGTGTGCAGCACCTGCTCGGTCTTCACCTCCAGCAGGTGGAGAGAGGTCCCACACGCTGGGGAAGCCTGTCCAGGACCTTGTGTACTGGCTGGTTGGTAGTGCTGTGTTTGAAATAGCACACTGTAGAGTGTAAACTGACCACAGTCTACAGAGACCTACAGTCTCCAGTGTACCACACAACCTGTGTGCAGTACTACAGTGAGGGGGCGTGTCCAGCCTACAATCAACAGGGACTGAGCCAATCAGACCATCTCTAGACACTTCCTATTTCAATCAGTCCTCCAGTTACCTGTGTGAGGTCTCCAATCCCAGAAATAGACTGTCCAGGTCTCAGCTGTGGTCTATGTGGTGAATGTGTGTGGTGTCTCCTCCGGGTCCTGCTCCTTTTCTCTGAGTGAGTCTGGTAGAGGGTAATATGAGCTGGTCTGTCTGAATCATAAGCAGAGGAACAGACCGAGTAAGAGACCTCCTCCAGACCAGCAGAGAGCTGGAGAGGCTTCAGTGTGAGCTCTCTTTAGCAGTGCCAGTAAACTGGCCATGATATGAACTGTCAGGTAAGCTTCACCCAGTGCACCTCCAGCACACTCATGTGCTTACTGACCTCTTCAGCATTACCGGTCTGCAGTCAGTCTTACTTGGACCACCTCAGCCCTGGGTGACGGCTTACTGCAGTGATGCTGGTGCTGCTAGGCTAACATGCTAATGCAGGTCCTCCAGGTGTAGCTCATTGATAAACACCTGAAAAGCTGTTCCTGCTCTTCTTCAGGAAAGTAAGGAAGGGACAGAGTGTGTAGTTCTGCAGTTAACATCCCAACCTTCCTCCTCTCCTCTACACCAGCTCCAATGGCTCTGCTCCACTACCATCAGGCCTTTCATCTGTACTGCCAACCACCTCCAAGCTACATCCTCTGGATCCCTCCTCCTCCTCTGACAGGCTCAATTCATCCCACTCCTGACACCAGTGTGAGGACCCCAGTGATGAGGTGTAATCAGGAAGCATTCTGGAAACAGGAAAGTCTTTTATTGGCACACTTACAGTACCAGCTTTGGAGCTCAGTAAAGATAAACCAGTGGTCCTACTAAAGAGAAAGATGGGTTCATTAGATTAGAGTCTGGACTAAACCTGTTAAAGCTCAGGAGGAAGGTTAGTCTGTAGATCACTGCCTCCTCAGGATCTTTCCTCTGGGTCTGACATCAGAGTCAGGATCTGTGGGTTGTTGAAGAGCCAGTCTATCACATGATAAGTCACATGACACACAGCTAGAACCTGATACTGTAAATTAGTTCTGCTTGTTTAACTTCATGCAGTGCTGTACAGGCTGATTGCAGACATGCTCTGTATGGTGCATGGTGGCAGGTTATAATAGCTGACTTGTGTCGGTACCACCAGAACCCTATTCTGATCCCGCAGGACTGAGACAACTGATACAGGTGCACTCAACAGTGAGTGTCCTCACAACTGAAAGGCTCCAGGCAGCAAGATCAGCCAAACCATCATCAGTTGTGATCCTTCTAGACCTCACTGCAATCTTCACAGTAAACCACATGACCTTTCTGTCCTTCCTCACCTTGGAATCACTGGCTTTGCATGGAAGTGGCTTGACTCCTATGTGGAGGAGTACTCTTAGGAGGTACCATCTGCTCCATGCAGGCTCTTCACCGGTGTCCCTCAAGATTCTGTGTTGGGTCCTCTCTTTCACTCTACACCCACGTTCTTGGTGAGGTAATTACCTCTTATGGCTTTTCTGATTTCTTTCTGAAAAAGTTTAGGTCACTCTGACCTGCTGTGTGATCGGAGCCTCTGCTGTGTAAAGACCTTGTTGATTATTACAAGCATCATTTCTACTCCTACAGCCCCACAGTAATATGGAGTAACGGTTTTGGTCAGTTACAGTTATGAAGTAGTTACATCAGACGGTCACACAGGCTGTATGTAGGTATTTTCAGGAGACCCTGGGCTGCTCAGATATGCTAATAATTTACCCCTTTATTATTTTATACATCTCTGGAATTGATTTTTTGTCCTCTTGGATTTATGCCGAGTTGCTCCATCAGAGAGATTTTACTACAGACCATGTATCAGTGTTTACCACACAGAGGTGTAATGATGGGGGTCTGCCAGAAGAGGGCAGAGTTTCTCTAGAGCTGGATAGAGGTGAGTTATGCTGTTGAGGATGTTGAAGTGAAGGACTGAGTAATAACAGCCTGTAAATATGAGACTGCAGTTTTACAGTGGTGTTCTCAGATGGACTGATTCTTCTATTTCTCCTATTAAATCAGATAATTAATCTTTAATAAACACAGAGTCTGATTCTGATTTAGCTCTACTATTAAAGCAGCACTGAAAAGATGGAGCTAAACTCTGTTCAGCCACTTTCTCTGCTGATATTGATTTTCTTCCCAAAATATTTGGGTAGAAGATACATCAGATCATCAGAACTCCACCCACCCAGCCCTCACTGCCTTTCACACACAGGATACTGAATATAATTACATTTAACAGCTAAATATAACAATAAATCATTACATCAAGAATTACATCAATCAATCAATCAATAAATAAATAAATAAATAAATAAATTACAATAAAAAAATGTGAATCCTCCACTAACAAGCTTCAAATTTACAGCTGTTTGTAGAAGTGTTGTGAAGTGATGTAGAAGTGTTGTAGAAATGTTTTACACACTACATATTTATAAATATCTCCCCATATAAAACTGTCCTATTACCTAATACTCTAAATGACCTGATCAGAGAACATCATTACTATTAAAACTACAGGGGGGATAATCTGGTATATGGTAGATTTATTGAGTCTAATAAGAAGATTAATCTGAGTCTGTAATGAATTTAAGATCTAATCTAAATACCCTTATAAACGTCTTTAGGGCCTTCAGAGTTTATATACATCATATTCACATACGAGTTTCTAACTGAAACCAAACTGAGGAAGTGAAGGTGGAACAGAGACCCTAGAGGAACAGCAGATCATCATCAAACACAGACCACCTGCACTCCTCTGATCTCCTACCAGATCCACTGATACATGTAGGAGGAGTCTCTACATGCTGGAACAGTAGAACCCAAATCTCTCCTCATTATCTGAACACTGGAACCACCATGATGTTCCTGTGCTCTCTCTCTCTCTTTATCATCATGATAGGTATGTGTTATTACCTACATTCATATCTATGTGGAATATATATTTAGTGTTTATATCTTGATATGTTCTGTGTGTGTGTGATGATGAGTCTGAGCTTTTATACAGTACATAATCATGTTTTATTCAGTATTAATGCAGCACTATTGTGGTTTGTGTATGTCTTCACAGAGAGCTGTGTCTCACAGTCCATATCTCCACTGGAGGAGAAAGTAGATGCTGTAGAAGGTCAGACAGTTACTCTCTCCTGCAGGTATGAGAAAGCAAACTATCTGTTCTGGTATCGTCAGTATCCTGGATCCAGACCAGAGTATCTACTGATGATAATTCCATCAACAAATACTGTGAGCCATGCAACTCCATGTTTTCCACGACTGGATGGTGCAGTGAATGGAAGTACAGTGGATCTGAAGATCTCCTCTGCTGCAGTATCAGACTCTCTACTCTACTACTGTGCTTTGGCGCCCACAGTGACAGGAAACCCAGATACACTGTACAGAAACTGGTTCTATGTCTGAGATAGAGCAGCGCTGCTGTCAGGTGGGGGCGCTGTTTACCTGTCTACATTTAGACCTACAGCTACTTCAACCTCCAGCTGATAATATCAGAGTTATTAGGAACAAACATGATCATTCTGGATACGATAAGCTGGTGCTGCTGTTCTAAACCTGCCTAATCAGTGGGTACATACAAGAACACTCCTAGAACCATATCCTGACTTCATAATGTTCTACCATTAGCACACAAACCTCTGAAGGTAATCACACACTAATCCAGTAGATCCTAATAATCCTAAAAGCTGATCCTCTGTGGTCGGTGTAACTGATACGTTGCCTATTTATTAGTAATTTGTACTACCAAGTTCCAAGTTCAGCAGAAGCCACCTAATAACGGCAAAAATTTGAAACTGAATGTGTGATTGTTCAGTCGTGAAAATAAAAATATATGGAACATAAGAGATTAATGATGAAGATTAAGCTGCTATTTTCCCACCTGCACTGTACACTTTATATATCCATAATGTTCAAACCACATACTTACTGATACTGCGCTACTCTTTGCACTCTTTGCTACTCTTTGCACATGTCCTGTACACATACTGTACTGTTTGCACACATTGTTTTTGTCTTTTGTCTTTGCACTACACTATATATATATATTATTCACTGCACTGGAGAAGGAGCCTGACCATGTTTCGTTATACTGTACAACCCTGTATTGGTATAATGACAAAGTTGAATTGAATTGAATTGAATAAGAGCTTCAAATCTGATCTTAAGGGTCCAGTTTGCAGAACACTCACCTGAAAATCGCCAGTTTACAGTGTGAACTCGTCAGTCCGGCAGGTAGCAGCTCAACTCCTGAATCCTGCAGGTCATTGTTACTGAGGTCCAGATCTTGCAGGAGTGAGTTTACTGATTGTAGAGATGGTAATAGTTGTTCACATGACAGTGTGGTGACAATACAGTCCATTAGTCTGTAAAGACAAAGTAAAGAGTACATGGTACTTTTAAATCAGGCAAGGCAAGTTTATTTGTATAGCACCTTTCATATACAAGGGCAATTTAAAGCGCTTTACATAAAAGGGAGAGAATACAAACAATTAAATACAAAATAAATGCAAAATAAATCATTTAAATATCATTAATATCTCTAATCAATAAAATCCTTAAATAAAATCTAAATA
Organism: Prochilodus magdalenae; assembly: GCA_024036415.1. Taxonomy (NCBI): domain Eukaryota; kingdom Metazoa; phylum Chordata; class Actinopteri; order Characiformes; family Prochilodontidae; genus Prochilodus; species Prochilodus magdalenae. The sequence goes on along the minus strand of JAMWET010004093.1, from coordinate 12,667 downwards.
AAAGTCAGTGTAAGAATGAGGAATAAAGAGTGGCATTACAGGAGATTAACAGTGTTTTAGACTGAGTTGAAAGCCGGATCAGCAATGTCTTTAGTCTGGATTTAATACTACCGTAGGGGTTTTCTAATACTCTCTGTAAGCTGATTCCATCTAACAGCTGCGTAGGAGCTAAACGCTGCCTCTCCATGTTTAATCTTTACCCTAGGCCGGACTAACTGACCTGTTCCTAACGATCTGAGAGCTCTGCTCAGCTCATAGTGCTGCACCACGTCAGATAAATATGCTGGTCCTAAACCACTGAGACATTTATAGACCAGTACCAGGACTTTATATCTATCTTGTAGCAGACTGGGATCCAGTGTAGGGGTTTAAGAACGAAAGCAATGGGGTCCCTTCTGTTACTCTGGGTGAGAACTCTGCAGCTGCGTTCTGGATCAGCTGGAGCTGTCTGATTGTCCTTTCTGGAGGACCTGTTAGAAGACTGTAACAGTGATTAGCCCTTCTGGAGATGAAGGTGTGGATGAGTTTCTCCAGGTCTCATAGCTCTGGAATGACATCCCATAGTCCTGTATGATTTCACCAAGAGGAAGCAGAGTGGCCCAAGAACTGAGCCCTGGGGAACACCACAGGTTACCGACACAGTGTCAGATACATCTAAGTTGCTGTTTGGTTTTGTAGGTAAATAAATTAAATTATAATAACAATAAAAATATAGAGTTTATTTGGACTGAGCCAGTCAGAGTCTCCTGACTACCCTAATCTTCTGTGAAGCTTACCTGGCTTAGTTCTGTACACTCCCTTGTCCCTGTCTGTACCTCACCTGCTTAAAAATTGGTCTTTGAATCCTGGGAGTTCAAATCTGCTACTGAAGGACTTCCTGTTCCTGAATAAATACCAGCACACTACCAGAAGGTGGAGCTCTAGACTTCTTTTTAACTAACAGCAGTAACTGAGTCTCTGCATTATGGGTGGAGCTGTGTAGCTCAGCAGAGATCTACACTAATCCCATTCAGCTCTGACTCTGTTCTCAGTCACTTCACATCTCTATCAACATGCTGCTCTCTATCCTTTCTCTCCTAACACTGCTTTTAGGTAGCACCACTTTAATCCCACTCCTTTATTTAATACCTGTAGAGAAACTATGAGAAATATGTAAAATCATTATTTTAAATGTTGTGTGAGAGATTTCAGTGTTTTATTATCTTCAATAATGTTTCCAGGAGAAACATCAGCTCAGACCATTGATCCACTTGTAGGAGAAGTGCAGCTTCCAGAGGGGGATGATCTCACTCTCTCCTGTAACTACACCAGCAGCACTAATGATGAACTTCAGTGGTATCATCAGTCTCTTGGATCCAGTCCAGAGTTTCTCCTGTATATTTACCCATGCAGTGGTATGAGCAAGCCTCTTCCTCCTCGTATGTCTGCTGAAGTTAAAGATAATAACCGTGTGGATCTGAAAATCTCCTCTGCTGCAGTATCAGACTCTGTACTCTACTACTGTGCTCTGCAGCCCACAGTGAAACCCAGATACACTGTACAGAAACTGGTTCTTTGACTGCGGTAGAGCTGTCCTGCTGTCAGAAGGGTGTGCTGTTTACCTGTCGTGGTATCCTAATGCTCCAAGTCACATATTGTTTGCTATCCCCCCTTTACTCCATCAGGAGGCACTGTGGAGCCACTATGTTCAGAGAGAGCACAGTAGAAGAATAGTCATTTGGATAGGCTATGTTAGAGCTCGTTGTATTGTCTGAATGCTTGGTGGAAGTTCAGAAATAAACAGTTGCTGTGATTTCTCCGAGGCCTATATTTTATTAATCCTAAATTATCACACCTGTCTTCATTTAGACGTACATGTACATACAAGAACACTCCTAGAACCATATCCTGATCAGTTTAAGGAGTTTAAAAACTAGGTAGATCTTTCTGGATAAGAAAATTATTTGAGTGGTCAGATGGTGGACCATCAGTCAGAATAAACCATAAGTGGAATGCCAAAAGTCAGTGGAACAATATATATTTGTTATGTGGGTGTAGTTACAGACCACTATTAATCAGTGTGATGTGGACATGGTAACATGTTACAACACTATTGTTAAACAGTAATCATGTTACACTTTACAATAATTCAATTTAATTCAATTAAATTCAACTTTATTGTCATTATACCAATACAGGGTTGTACAGTATAACGAAACACGGTCAGGCTCCTTCTCCAGTGCAGTGAATAATGTGTGTGTGTAGATATATATATATATATATATATGTATGTATATATGTATATAAATAGTGTAGTGCAAAGACAATAGACAAAAACAACGTGTGCAAACAGACAATAGACAAAACAATGTGTGCAAACAGTACAGTATGTGTACAGTATGTGTACAGGACATGTGCAAAGAGTAGCTAAGAGTGCAAAGAGTAGTGCAGTATCAGTAAGTATGTGGTTTGAACATTATGGATATATAAAGTGTACAGTGCAGGTGGGAAAATAGCATCTTAAATGTTCAGTAACAGCCAAAGGCTTTGTATAGATGTTTAGTATAGATAATAAATATGGATAAATAAGAACAAAATAAAAACAAAACTGGATGTTCAAGTATACAGGTCGAGTTAAAATGCAGGTGCAAACAGTCCTGTGAGGTAGAGGAACTACAGATCAGTAGCAGTCTTTAGTGGTGTAGTCGTGTTCTGGTAGCAGTCTTTAGTGGTGTAGTTGTGTTCTGGTAGTGGTGTAGTGGTGTTCTGTTAGGCGCTGCTGGTGTGACCAGTTTGACAGCTCTAGGGTAGAAACTGTTCCTGAACCTGGTGGTTCTGGCTTAGATGTTCCGGTACATCTTTCCGGAGGGCAGAGGTTGGAAGAGGGATTGGCTGGGGTGTGTGGGGTCTGAGGATATGTGGACTGCTCTCAGACGTCTCTTGTCATAGATGTCCTGTATGGGTGGGAGGGTAGATGCGGTGATGTGCTGTGCAGTCTTTACCACCCTCTGCAGGGCCTTGCGCTCAGCAGAGGTGGCACTACCATACCACACAGTGATGCAGCTTGTCAGGATGCTCTCCACGGCGGATCTGTAGAAGTTGCAGAAAAGCTGCTGTGGCAGGTTGACTCTCCTCAGCCTTTGTAGAAAGTGGAGGCGTTGTTGGGCCTTTCTGACAAGGTGTGAAGTGTTGGTTGTCCAAGTAAGATCCTCGGCTAAGTGGACACCGAGGAACGTAAAGCTGCTCACTCTTTCCACCACCGTGCCTCCAATGTTCAGTGGTTTGTGCGTTCTACCCCCCTTCCTGAAGTCAATGATCAGCTCTTTGGTTGACAATAAGTGAATACCATCATGTGTAGCTGGTATGTAAGTATTGTGTAATAATTACATAAGCTGTACTACTGTAAACCATGTGTAACCATGGCTACATGTGTAGTAGAGTCTTTGTTGTTACATGTGTAATTAAAGTTATTAGAGACACTTAATAAATGGGACAACAAAATCTGTCACCATAATATCCCTATATTGCGCATTCATTACTGTTTTGTGCTACCAAGTTCTCTTTGCTGGGAGCAGAACCCCATATAAGAACAAACATGACACTGAATGTGTGATTGTTCAGTCTTAAAAATCATAAATATTTGAAACATAAGAGCTTCAAATTAGATATTAAAGGGCCAATTTACAGAAAACTCACCTAAGGATCTCCAGTTTACAGTGTGAACTCATCAAACCAGCAGATAGCAGCTCAACTCCTGAGTCCTGCAGATCATTGTTACTGAGGTCCAGATAGTTCAAGAAGGACTTTACTGATGGTAGAGTTGGTAATAGTTTTTCACATGACACCACAACTACAGTCTCAGTTTTGTTGTTGTTGTCATGTGCTATATGGTTATATATATTTTACTCACTCCAGCAGATCTAGATTAAATCTGCCCTCTTCTGGTAGACCTCCATAGTTATAGTGTTGGAGTTAATGGTGATCTGTATTATAATGGACCATCAGGATCTGTAATAGTGGAACTGTGTGTGGATCTGATGTGTGTGGTCATTAGGATGGCTACACCTCTTTGTTTAGAACTGTACTGGGCTTAGAATGTAGGACTAAACTGGGCTGACTGTAGTTTATGGTGGTCTGATTCTGGTAGGTGGGTTTCCTGTAGGAGGCATATATCAGCATTAAGTCAGGAGTTTCCTGTTGTAGTGTCTCATAACTGAACTCACTTCAGAGAGATCCACACTAACACACAGATCAGCATTAGAGCACTGAGAGCTCCAACACACTACTGATTCCATCTGATCATATTCACAATGAAGAGGAACCTCCTCACCATCCTCATCATCACCTCAGGTACTCACTGTAACGTCTGATCAACAATATCTGAATAATCAGACTTTATAAACACTGATCTATATTCTCTGGTTCTTCCAGGTGTGTTTGGTGCTGGTCTGATTGGAGCAGATGATGTTTATAGTACAGAGGGAGAATCTGTTACACTGAGATGTTCTCTTAGACAGAGTGGATCACTTCGCTGGTACAAACAGTATCCTAACAGAGCTCTACAGTATTTAGATTATACAGCTGATCTCACTGTTAGCAACCCAACACTGGCAGATACAGCTCTCTACTACTGTGCTCTGAGAGTTGGAGCCCAGTGATACAAAGTCTCTGAGACGCTTTACAGAAACTCACACATCTTCTGTTTGCTTTGAACACAAGGAGATCAAAGTCCCATCCAAACCACAATGTATGATCTGATGTTCCTCTCTCTCTGAAATGACTGAGGTTACATTTCTGAGGGTAAATACAGTAAACAGTGAGTACAGGTGTGTCAGACACACGATACAGTCTCAGCTGCAGTACCCGTCGTCCTCACAGCCACAGGAATTAAAACACTCCAACAGGAATATTCTCAGGATTCTGAGGAAGATCCGGTTAAAGTCCCGACCACATTATACGTGCAGCTCAATGTCCAGCAGACTGGACCAACTCTGTTCATATCCAGGATCATTAAATGTGTTCTGTCTCTCTCTGATTCCACCAGGCCAGATTAAATGATGGGCTCAGATGGCTGTGACATCATCCTGCTCCAGTGTGACATCACAGAGTGTAACTCTCTGGCTGAATAGTGGGGGAGAGCCTTCGGGGTAGTCATGAGAAGAGGAGTTAGCAGAAGCACTTCAGCCAGACAGATGTTAGTGCGGGTACTCCAGTATACTCGTTTATTCACGGTTACTAACTGAAATCAGTCTCCCGGCCACAACAGTCCACTTGTACATAAGTTTGGCTGTAGTTAAGCTCCAGAGTTACAGAGAGTGTAAACAAATAAAAGAAAAGAATGGTAGGAAAACCACTCAATACCACCTCTCCTCTCCACTCTGCTCTCTTCTTCTGCAGAGGCCACACAGGAATATACAAATACAATGCCCCTTTCTTAAAGGCACAGCATAAAATGTACCGTTACAAGTGTAGATGTTCTTCATGGTGTGTGCTGCTGTAGTTCCGTGTAGAACTGTTGGAGCAGTCTACAGTAGATATGGAGGATGGAGACCATCAGGGGATGTGGAACACCAGGATGTAGATCATAAAAACTTGAAGAAGTAAATGAATGATCTGTATTCAGTCTACACAGTGAACAGAACACCAACACAGCTCTGATAAACAGCGTGTTCAGTCTTCTCTCAGTCTCTTACAGGCTCCAGTCTTCAGTGGGGTTACTGGCTCCATCACACTGCTGTGTTACTGAGTGTGTAGAAGATCCATTACAGGACTTACAGTGCGTTTATGGGGGGTTTAATATCCTTATTAAAGATCAGGATCAGAGGGTGGAGTAGAGTCTGTACAGCAGAGTAAGAGTGTAGGATGAGTTCTTCAGTCAGGGGGAGGAGCTTCGGTCAGGGAGAGGAGCTGAGGGAGTGCAGACAGTAGAGATGATCAGCACACTGCCATGCTGAGGAGCTCAAACTCAGTGTGTGTTCTCCTCCCAGTCAGTGCTGCACCACCATGATCATCTCCACTGTCCTGCTGCTCTCAGCTCTTACAGGTGAACATCTCACACCTTCTGAACAGCAGACAGAATAAAGTTCTGGAAGGTTCTTAATGGTGTTCAGTAGTTAGATTGGAATAGTTCTGGGTTTGGTTGGTTCATCATTAACACAGTTTCTTTAAACTATTGTAGGTCTCAGAGCTGAAGATCTCATCACTCCAAACAGAGACGCTGTTTTTACTGGTGAAGGTCAAACTGTTACACTGTCCTGTAACTACAGTGGAACTGCTTACAGTCTTCACTGGTACCGACAGTACTCAGGTTCTCTTCCACAGTTCCTCATACTGGATTATAGTGGAGTCATTACTGAAGCTCAACCTCCAGTTCCTGGAATATCAATCAGTCATGTAAAAGAACAGAAGACAGTGGATCTGAAGATCTCCTCTACTGCAGTATCAGACTCTGTACTCTACTACTGTGCTCTGCAGCCCACAGTGACAGGAAACCCAGATACACTGTGCAGAAACTGGTTCTATGACTGAGGTAGAGTCCTGCTTCTCTAAGTAGGGGGCGTTGTTTTTACACTCAGAGATCTCCTTCCTCCTGATGTCAGTTCTCTTGTATAGATCCTCCAGTGGAGAACACTGTACTAACACTCCTGTACCTGAGTGACAGTAGAAACACCCTCAGTTATAATTACCCAAGTAAATGTATATGACCTGGTTTATATTCCTACCTGAGTTATAGTTCAGAGGTACCTGCTGTAGTACTGATCATGTACTATCTGTAGTGAGGAGACCAGATTTCTTAAATGGAAACCGGGGACATTTCCAGCATCATTATATTATCCCATGTTATTTTATTTGTAACATAAAGGGGTGGGGTGGGGTGCAGTCTGTAATGTTACAAAGGCTGTACTATACTGTTTTAGGCTGTTCCCTCCCAGTCCAGAAGGGGGCAGTAGTGTTTGACTAAAGGAGATAAAAGAAGATGATCATGTTTCTGAAGGCAGTTCCATCGAAGACGTAAGCTTTATCTGGATCTACACCATCCTTTACCCTCCTGGTTGTGAGAGCCCACATGTTTATTCATAGGGTCCATGATTCCTGTCTGTCAACTCACTGTCCTTCCATGATTCCTGCTCCCACTTCATCATCCTTCCATGATTCCTGCTCCTACTTCATCGTCCTTCCATGGTTCCTGCTCCCACTTCATCGTCCTTCCATGGTTCCTGCTCCCACTTCATCATCCTTCCATGATTCCTGCTCCCACTTCATCATCCTTCCATGATTCCTGCTCCTACTTCATCATCCTTCCATGATTCCTGCTCCTACTTCAATAATCTGTGGGCAGTATTGATCTGTGCTACATAGATTTGATAGACAGTTTCTCCTAAGGACATCTGAGTACATGTGATTCTGTGAATGTGAAAAAAAAGCAGATTTATATATGTGTGAAATATGCACATTATTTGCTGAAAGACAGAAAAATAAATAAGCATATTTGAAGTCATGTGTTTTTATCTACAAAGTTTTCTCCCTGCCACAGAATGGAGAACGGATCAACTGAAGTCCATGACTTATTACTAAGAGACTGAGTGTGAACCTAAACCCAGCTTGAGGACTAAGAGCTGTACTAAGTCTGAGAGGGAGTGATCTGTTTATGGAGGATTTCATACAGTGGTTATAATTCACAACTGAAAGAAACAGAGCTGTAATGATGGAGGTCTACCAGCAGAGGGCAGCTCTCATCTAGCTCTGCTGGATTGAGGTGAGTTCTTCATTTGGTAGTTATTCTCCTGCATGCCTCTGATCTTCTACCAGATCCACTGGTACATGTAGGAGGGGTTTCTACATGCTGGAACCCAAATCTCAGTTCAAAGAACCCAACAATCCGTTGTTAGATGTTGGTGATGAGTGGTTGGGTATCAGGAATCAGTCGTTAATTGTTAGGAATCACTTGTCAGGTGTTGGGAATGAGTGGTTAGGTTTCAGGAATCAGTCTTCAGTTGTTAGGGTCAGTGTTAGTATCAGTCATCAACTTTTGGCCAGTCCAAAAGGTTAGGGTTATAGACCACATTACTGGTGCAGCTCCTGAAGAACAAGACTGACACGGGGCACAAACCAGAAAACAGATGGGGGAGGGAAATCAGGAACCCAATCACCGGAGGACACAACTCAAGTTCATGCTCTCCAAGATCAGAGAGTTACGCTGTCCGGCAGGTATGATGGTAGTGTGTGTAGCTTGTACTGGTATTACCTGTATCCTGGATCCAGACCAGTGTGAGCTGCCCTGGCCCTTGTTCCCTAGTGCCCTTTTTTCTTGAACTGTGTGCCTCCTTGTCCCCTGAACTTTCAGCCTCCTTGTCCTTGTCCCCTGAACAGCTGGCCTCCTTTTCAGGTGACTTCCTGGATTCCTGGTCCCCTGATTTACTGGATTCCTGTCCTTTGAACTGCTGGGCCTTTTGTCACCTGATTTAATAACTTTCTTGTGTCCTCAGCTTCCAGCCCCCTTGTATCTTAACCCTCTGGAATCAGGCATGGTTCTGAGAGCACCACGTTGCACTCCAGAGAGTACCTGAAAGCCAGTGTTAGGTGCCACAGTGCAGCCCAATGTTTTCATGAAGTCCATAATAAACTCAGAGCCGAGAAAGGCAGCAGGGAAGGTGGTGCCCAAAAACCTGTGTAATGACCACAGTTACCAGAAAACACAAGATAAACGTAGATAAACGTAGGAGGAGTCTCTACATGCTGGAACAATAGAACCCGAATCTCTCCTCATTATCTGAACACTGGAACCACCATGATGTTCCTGTGCTCTCTCTCTCTCTTTATCATCATGATAGGTATGTGTTATTACCTACATTCATATCTATGTGGAATATATATTTAGTGTTTATATCTTGATATGTTCTGTGTGTGTGTGATGATGAGTCTGAGCTTTTATACAGTACATAATCATGTTTTATTCAGTATTAATGCAGCACTATTGTGGTTTGTGTATGTCTTCACAGAGAGCTGTGTCTCACAGTCCATATCTCCACTGGAGGAGAAAGTAGATGCTGTAGAAGGTCAGACCATTACTCTCTCCTGTAGGTACAGTGGTAGTCCATATCTGTACTGGTATCGTCAGTATCCTGGATCCAGACCAGAGTTCCTGCTGAGGATAAATCCAAGCACAAAAAATGTGCTCCATGCAACTCCCCGTTTTCCACGGCTGGATGTTAAGCTGACTGGTAATAAATTGGATCTGGAGATCTCCTCTACTGTAGTATCAGACTCTGTACTCTACTACTGTGCTCGGGGCCCCACAGTGACTAGAAGCCCATCTACACTGTACAAAAACTCACAGACTGATAAAGCTTTGAGGTGTGTATGGGGTTTCCTGTCAGGTGCTGCTCTCTGTATCAACAGTACACAGAGAGGTGTGGTTAATAAATGAGTTATAACCAGAATGATTTATTCTGTTCACTGTAATATTAATTAGTATGGAGAATAATTAAACTAATCACAGCACTGACTCCACAGGGTACCTACCAGCTTCCTAACATCAGTATGAAGGTCTATAAACCAGGGTTATATGGGAGACCTCCTGTCCAGAGCAGGTCATAACTAGTCTCAGTACAATGATTATCAGTAATGGCTCTTTCACAGATGTGCAGTTCTCCACCTGCTCACAGAGTAACTCTGGAGGGCTGAACCTGGACACCAACTCTGAGCAGTAGGAAAGGAGGAGGAGCTAACAGGAGTCTCCCAGCTGCCAGAAACAAAAAGAGGTACCTCATCTCCTGGACTCATTGTCACACCCTGCCGTGTCCTGTTCATGTTTCTGTTTTATCTGGCTTCCTGTTTCTGTCCTGTCATGTCCATGTGCTGTCTGTCACTCTGGTCCATGTGCTTCTGTTTGTTTTGGTCCTGTGCTCCTCCTTTCTCTGCCCTCCTGTCTCCGCTCCTCACCTGCTTCTTGCTCCGCCCTTTCCCAGGTGTCTCTCGTTAGCCCCAGTTGTTTTATACTCCATGTTTTCCCCTTTGTTATTGCTTGGCGTTTGTCCTCCCACCAGTCTTTGTCTCCATGTCGGTTGTTCGCCTCTGTTAGTTCTGTTGGTTTCTCGTTCCCTCAGTAGTGTTTTGTTTCTCAGTTGTCCTAGTGTTTTTGGTTTTGATCTTTTGTCATTAAATACTTGAATTTGCATCCAGTCTCCACGTCCTGTCTCCTCGTAACACTTTGCTTTTCATAGAGAATCTGGGGAACACCATCTTGATTCAACATGAGATCCACTTAAAGGAGAGTGAAAACGCCTAAGTACACCTCATCAGAAGCAGCTCCCTCGCTGACCTGATGAAGAGTTCAGCACAAAGGCCCTGTTAATGGCCAGGAGCTCCTAATCGCGCCAATCTCTCACTTGAGTATACCTTTGTCCCGAATTGCACTTGATTTGCCTGGTAGGATGATGGTCCTTGTGACAGGACGATTTGGATTGAATCTCCAAAAAGACAAAAGCATTGTATCTACAATACAGTAACAGACAATGCCCAAGTATAAAAACTACTGATTAAGAAATAACAGTAGAGCTGAATGCTTTTCTAACTAGACCTTTCTTTTCTCATCACCGCCATCAGATACATACAGGCAACTCTACCAGACGGGGCGACTCTAGTCTTCTCTAAACAACAGCAGTAACTGAGTCTCTGTAGAATCACACACATGGTCCTCCTTGAAGAAATGAAATCCAGTGCTTGGACTCTGACACGTATGAGTCGTCTCTGAAGATCAGTCATGATGTCTAGACTCTGGGGTCTTGGTGATCTTCACTCAGTTTGAAGGTCAGTAATTTAGCAGTGCGTTATGATCAAGAAGTGCTTACTGAGTATTAACCTGAAATATATGATCACAGCAAGATATTACAGATCACCATGAGATGCTGATTAGAGAAGTTATTAGCCTTTCTACCCACCTGGTGATTTGTATTTCTGGTATTAAGGAGGATCTGCTGCTCAGATGGAATATACATCATCTTCTTAGAAAGCATGTTATGGAGTGGGCAGCAGAGGTCTCTCTCTCCTTAAAACTACAGTGCAGATTATGGATAGCACCTTCCATCTACGAGTGGTATCGTCAGTCTCCTGTGAATCAGTCCCGAGAATCTCCTGGTGGTTGTTTCAGAACCTGAGAGTCGTAGGACGACTGAAAGGCTGAAGTGTATAGAAAAACAAACCGTGTGGATCTGGTAAGATCTCCTCTAGCACGCAGTATCAGACTGCTATACCTACTACTGTGTCTGAGGCAACGAGTGAAAGGAATCCCAGGTACAGTACAGAAACTGAGTTCTATGTTGAGATAGAGCAGTGCTGCACGGTCAGGAGGGGAGCACGCTGTCACCCTGTCTCCAATTAGGTAGACCTTCAGCTAATTCAACCTTCAGCATTATAATATCAGAGTTATTAGGAACAAACATGATCACGATAAGATAAGTGGGTGCTGCTGTTCTCAACCTGCGCCGATGTATAATCAAGTGGGTACATGCAAGAACCTCCTAGAACCATATCGCTGACATCCATAATGTTTTATCATTAGCACACACACACCATTAGCATGTTGTAATTTCTGAAGTAATCCCGCACTAACCAGTAGTCCTCATGATCCTAAAAGATGATCCTCTGTGGGTCGGCTTTGTACCTGGATTTAAAATCTGGAGGGTCATGATAGGTGTACTAATAAAATGGTAACTCCAGCAGCAGCTGCACACCAGATTGTAGGTCTACTGGAGCAGTACGACCTACAGCACAACAGAAAGACTATGGTAGATATTATTATGACAGCCACGAAGGAGGTGCAGCAGTTCTAAACTGCTAGTACATACACTGGTGTATCATCACGGATATTGGGGAACAAACAAACAGAGTAATGGGAATACTAGCTGTTTGATGAACCGAGACCTCGAACAGGACACACTGAAACTGGAGTTTAAAGAGAGAGTCATGACATTAAGGTATTTCGCAGACGCTTTTTAGAGTTAGAGCCCTAAAAGCTCACCACAAGCGGACCATGCCAAACAGGGCCGTGTGGTACCTAGAGATTAATACACAGGACTAGAGCAAGTAAGATGTACCGGCAACCCCAGACAGACACTCATAACATAGAGGAGAAAAGGTAAATATAAGGCAACACAAAAGTATTAAAGACAAAACAATACACCAACTTACACCTCAGATAGAGCGATCTAGACTCCAGTTCCGTTTATTCCATGACCATTAGAAGATAATGTCCTGATTTCTGTTACTACGGAGTATGGCCACCTCCCCACACAACAACAGCAAAATCATGTAAAAGTACAATTTACAAAAAGTGAACTTTTCTGTGAGTTATAGTAAGTAACTGGTACTAATAGTGTTTTTAAGACACCACCTGGAATTAATACTGCAAACCATTAATGAAGTGTGAATATGCGTAACAATACAAAGAATGTTTATATAATTACATGAGGAAATACATAATACACATTTTTAAACATTATTTACTTTGGTTACTATCTTAAAAATATCTACACCTTTAGAGCTAACATTTAAATGTAATACAGTCATTAGAGCCATCATTTTACCCCTTCCCCACACCCTATTACCCTCTTCCCTCTTTTATCCTCCACCCCTCTTCCTTTCCCCCCTTCCCCCCTTCCTTTTCCCCCCCTTCCCCCTCTATTTATCT
>JAMWET010004092.1:0-30436 GCA_024036415.1 Prochilodus magdalenae | reverse complement strand
CTGAATTATTACAGGTTACCGATATGTATCAGACTCGAAATTTAGGCTGAGTTCCTTCATGTCTTCAGCTCACATACAGAATATCTACATTATTCTCCTCTTAAGTCTACCACAATGTAATATTGATAATTCAGGTTACAGGAATAACACCTTCTTACAGTAACTATTAGAAACCAACACAACCAGACCAGACAAAGCACAGCTCATCAAGATAACCACATGAGGCTACAGCTTAGGCTACACTGGCTACGCTGCACCTAGAATTTTTCAAATTTTGTGCGACAAAACTTTGGCCAAAACCGTATCGAAATATGTCATTAAAACATTAACATAACATAACGTAATATACATTAATTGTTTAAATACTAACTAACAGTTGGGTGGTGCTTTATAGTGACCTGAATACTACGAACATTTTACATCACTAGAAAATGGCTAACACTGTAAATTATTTAAATTTCCCCCTGAACAGTTAGCAGGAGAAGGAACCTCCCAGTAAGTGACACATACTTTAATAAGAGTGTTCGTAGGTGTTTTGCTGCACTTTTAACTAAGTTTGCCACTGTTTATATTGCAGGTTGAGCTGGAGAGATCGGAACTGCGTAAACTGGATGTCCCTGGATGTCCCGAAATAGGAGGAATGGTCCAAAACTTGCTTTCTTACTGTTGTCCAAGTCTTCAATGCATCATACAAGAAATGTTGGTGTGGTAATGGAGTGGACAGTAAGTTTTGTGGAGGGAGACATTTCTCATGCAAACGCCTTTTACGAACAGTGGAGGTGGTTATAGCCACAAATGGGAGGCTGTGCAGTGGTCATGGCATGTGGCAGGAAGCAGGCAGAGTCTTCTGGTAAATTTTAATTTCCTCTAGAACTCACTGCGGTCTGTTTTTGGGTCCCCTCCCCGTTGTAAATTCACCAGAGAGTGCACCAGCCTGTAATTGTAAGATTTTGATTTGTTTTCCCAAAAATTTCAGTATACCAGTGTGAGAAAAACAAAGGTTTTTTTTATTTACGCGTCCTGACAACTGTGGTGGCTCCTATGCCCATGCCTGTGTCTGAACTGTCTGCCCTCGTCTAGATCTAACTTAGACAACTTTAGATGCTATTAATGTGAACTGGAAACATTGAACAGCGACAATACCTCAGCCACAAAGCTGTGAAATTATGAAAGCATACAGAGTAGTGCAGTGGTGTAAAGATAATTTCCCCCTGTTTCATCCATCACTACGGAGTTCCCATCAGCACAACTGTGCATCAGGAGCTTCATGAAATGGGTTTCCCATGACCTAAAGACCATGACCATTGTTCGCTATGCATTAGTGTGTGCAGTATCAGCTGAAGTGGTATAAAGTTTTGTAGAGGGAAATTTTAAAGTGTGTGAGCCAGGACCTTTCATCCACCTCAGCACCTGACCTAATGCTCATTTGACTATGGCCACAGTTCTCACGGACACACTCCATAATCTTGTGAAAAAGTCTTCCCAGAAGAGTAAGGGCTGTTATAAGCTGCAAAAAGGGGGCAACTCTATATTAATGCCTATAGACTTGGAAATGAACATCCCAACAAACACCTCATATAGTTTTTTTATGTTCAGTTGTCCAGTGTACAGTGTAAAAAGTGAAAAACTTGATTGTTTTTTGTTTTAAATCAAGAATGTTACAAAAGAAAGAAAGAGAACCTCAGACTATTCATCTGTACTCGTGCACAAGGACACTAACTGGCATCTAGTGGACATTAGTGCCATCTATTGTATAGATGTTGCTTTCTCTCCAAAAAAATGCCTACTAAACTGGATGTCACAGTGTCAGTGTATTCATCCAGGGTGCTTTAAAGCATCTTCAAACAAACACCAGTCTGTCAGTTCCATGCAGTCCTGAAGCCTTTCTTTAAGCCTCACGTGCTGTCTGTGTTTAGGCAGGTCGCTGGTGAGTCTAGCTCTGTTCTCTTCAGGTCTCAGTGAAAACAGTAGCACATGTGATTAAATAATGCCAAAACAAAATCAACCAACCTGGACTGGAGATACATGGTTTTCATTGGAGAGCAACAATTTGTTTATACAAAAAAGTTCGAGCCTGCAATTCTACAAATTAATTGTACTGGAGGGGAAAATGAAAACAGGCCACTTTTCCATCAGATAGTAAGGATGTGTAAGGACAATGGAAACCCGGTGTCGTGTTTTCTTGTCACTATGTGCCTGGGGAGGGCAATTCAGACTATAAAATCTGTGTCTATTGGCACTGGGCATGAGCATGGACAATCCACTGTGGTCTCCTGTCTTCCATTGACACTGGCTTGAAAAACTGTCACATCTACCCACTCTGACATTTACCATTCTTTTCCTGGTGTAATGAAAGTAGTTGAGAAACGTAGCAAAGTTCATTAAATATCTTCCCCTCCTAGATATATTCCACAAAACTGTGCATTACTAAAAAGTGAAAGTGTTTAAGAACCACATCTAGTTTCTTTATTTCGGTTTTACCAGTGAACATGATGTTGAACTTCAGGAAGGATGTTTACATCTCCTTTCCAACTAAAGAAGACAGGTTCTTTGGCTAAGCAACTGAAAAAACAAAAAGTAATACGCTACGTGAATGAGATTTCTGATTTAGTCAAACAAGTAACACAACACAAAATAACTGGAGTCTAAAATGAGCACATGGTGTTCATGAACCCCTGCCATTCAGAAAACATCCTTCTGTATACTGGTCAGTTGATTGGCCCCCAGGCCCAGTCTTTGTGTTACAAGCGTCCCACAATATCCAGTAATCCTCTCTGTGCATTTAGGGAGTGTTCATACACCAACACGGTGCAACTGTTTTTGTTGTTTTAGACACACTATGTATGGGTTAGGCACCACCTGCTGTACTTTAGACTAGTTAATGAAGTCAGAGGCAGGAGGAGAACCCAAAAGCGCCCACACTCGTTGGTCCAAGCATGGTCCACTGCACGACTTGAGCAGGGATGATCCCCCCTCTGAATGTGCTTATTCCTACACACTTCATTCGTATCCCATCATCACTGAAACTATCCTAGCTATTCTAGCTATTCTACCTTTCATATAGGTCCCACGATGAGGGTGTACATAAGAAGCAAAACAGTAGCATTGTCAGCCATGCGTTGTCATGCAGTGATGTTCTGCTGGGACTACAATTCTGAGCCTAGCAATAAATTTACATATGCTTTTTTTTTGCTGGTATAACAGATAGGTTTTAACACCCTGCATTCATCAAATAGCTTCAGTTTGACCCAACCTTTATCTATCCTAGTGCATAATATACCCATTTACTTTTGGTTGCATATTCAAACATCATAGTCAACTTCAACCAGTGTGTGTGTCTGAAAACATTCTGCAGTTTGACACAAATAATCTGTGTCATTCCCACAAACCTATTCTGGGAGATGACTTTCCATCACTGAAGTACAACCACAATTCTAAAGAAGTTGGAAAACTGTGTACAATGTAAATAAATGTAAATAAAAACAGAAATAATGAAATAATAAAATGTCTCACTTTCAAAACACGTTCTATGTTTTATTGTGGGTAAAATATGTGTATGAGATTTGTGAATTATTGCATTGTGTTTTTATTTACATTTATTTTACACATTATTTGTTTTGTTTTATTTTATTTATTTATTTTTAATACAGCAGCACAAGTTTTTTTGGAATTGGGGATGTAATTTCAGAGGCAAACTGGAGAATGAAAATAATAAAACGCTACTTTCTTAGATTGACAAATATACATGTACATATACCTACATGTACATACATGTACCTAATAAGATATCTTTAACATTGACATGCAAATATGAAACTATGCAAACATAAGCCCATAAAAAACATTAATAAAATACAGAACTATTTTCCCTTTGAAATCCTAGATTGTTCAAAACATCATATGTTCTGTGTCTTTAGAATATGTGTAAAAAAGTGGATCAATGGAAAAATAAACAGCTGGAAAAGTTTCTGTTCCACATTCAAATAAAGGAGGTGCTGAGGCAGATAGTACCTCATTGTTTTTGTGTAAGCGGCTGAAGTGTTGGAAATAGTACTGCAATGTTTACATAAACAGTCAGCAAGTTTTTCTAAAGAAAATAAATAAACATCTGTTGAATAATGCATTAAGTTGGGCAAACCTAATGTAAAGGTTCTCTCTGGTGGGCTTTTTAGCCTAATGACAGCTGGCATTGTTGGCACTGAAGCTCTTCATATTGAGAGTTAACAAATGCAAAACCCACACATAAAATCAACTCTAGTCCTAAAGTGAAGTAATGAGACGATAACTCACACCATGGGACAGTTAAACAGTCAAGAGTCCAATTACTATTGAAAGAATGGGGGAAAATGGATGTATGAAAATAGATATAAATTCCTACACTGTTAATTTGATTTGGATATAAAACCCTCAAATGAGAGCTGAAGATGTGAACTTTTGTATTATTTACCTTAAACTCCAATATGCAGTGCTGGACAGCTAGAATAATAATAACTCAAATATATATGGACCTTCTTTAGTTCTGGATAAAAGAACATGCTGGGAGTGTTAATGCAACAGGTTTTTCATTAAATTAATTTGAAATCGTGACTTTAGAATGATGGTCAAGTGTGAAGCAGCCTCCTCGCAGCCACGCCTTCTTAAGCCATATATGGGGTATATAGATTCAGCCCACTCTCGTCTTGCCGCTACACTCCAACTTCTCAAGCCCACCAACAATGAAGACGCTACTCACTCTGGTGTTTTTCTATATGATATGTTCAGAAGGTACTAGTACAGAGCATATGTCACATCTCATGCTGCTGTTTCCCCTCCCTGCCCACAGAGGTCGCACTCACCTGAATTTTAGCCCTGGGTTTCCCACCTGATTACAATCAGTGGCCATTTTGTATGTTTATAACCTCTATGTTCTCCTTTGTTTGGTGTGAAGTCTTGTATTGGTGCTCCTTGCAGTTCTGAATCGTGGTGTTGTATTTACTGCTTTTCTGGTTTCATATCCTTTGCTTTGGTTTATGGTTTTGGTATTTGGATCGTGTTTTTGGCTGTATTCTTGATGAATTTTGGACTGATTTTCTGGTATTGGACCTGGATTGCTTGGACTTTGAGTTTAGCTCATTAAACCTGCACTTGACTCCTCACTCCAGTTGTGGATCCGTTCATGAAAGTATATATCCAAATTATATATTTAAATTAGATTAGTTTAATTGTTGATAATTACTTATTATAAATTACTTTTATTATTTCTGTTTTAATATTAATTATTTATTAATTTTACAGTCAATGTTTTATGATGCAGATCAGAATGTTATATTCAGTATTATAAAAGGCACTTACAGAAAATATGTTAGTGGGAAAGTAAACTGAACAATGCAAACATCAGTGTTACATTTTTCCTCTGGGACAGTCAGTAACATTTTAATAACTTAAGATTGAAAAACAAAATGTATTTTTTTTTTATTGCTTCATCTGATGTTGTTGTGTGTGGTGTTTTATTTTTAAATGTGGAAAGGCTAGTAGAGCATGTTCTGGTTCTGTTTGATTGTATAGATCCCTGTTTCACTTATTTGTCTCTCTACATGTAAAGCTTTTCAGGTTTTTGCAGCTCTGAAGTGTTACCAATGTGCAGGGTCGACATGCAGTCCTAAAACTGTGACCTGTAGTCATCCTGCAGATACATGTGGATCTGAATCCAGTAAGAAGTAAAACTGAACTTCATCAGAGACTCTACACTACAGTACTTTGTCGTAGCCAGTTTGTGTAAGAATTTTTGAGCAGTAGACTTTAAATTTAAATGCATATGGAATCAAAATTGAATCATTAATGTTTGATGTAAAATTATTGAGATCAGATTTAAATGCAGTTTCTGATTTACCAAATGGGTTAATATTAAGCTCTCACAACAAAGTTTAAGCAGAGACTCTATCATCTCTGAATTAATCAAACTGAAGCAGTATAGAGCTATAAGAGCTATATAAGCTCACTGGACAAACAAAACGTACCTAATAGCGTGTAACACCGCCACAAACACCAAAACAGCTGGATTTGGCATGGACTGGACAAGTTTTGGGATGGAGGTTACATCAATGTTCAGACAGAATTGGTCAACTAGGCCACATTTGGTGGACCTAGTTCACCCTTATGATTTACTGGTTGTTGCAGCCAGTCCCACAGAAGGATTTTTCAGAAGGATTAAAACCTGTGGATTTTGTGGTCCTGGTCCAAATGTGTGAATGCTCTAAATGTACATCATGCCAATTGATCACATTTGGAGCCTTGTGAATGTGAGAACTGTCTTCTTGAAATACAGGGATAGGAATGTTATGCTCTTCGGAAAGATGATGAGTACAAGGCCAAACCTCGTTGTGCAGCAGCTCAATGTCAGCACTGTGGTTCAGATATACTGGCACTTCAACCAAAGAACCCATTTCCACATTATTAAAGCACCCCAGAACATCACAGAGGGGACTCAGTTTGTGTCCGAGAAGCTTGTGTTGCTGATGTAAGTGTATGAATCTGTGCAATGGCTGGAGTGCAGCAAGAAGTCAGGAACCACACGTGAACTTTTAACTGTGTTCATCATTATACGATAAATAACTTCAGTGACTAATAACATAACAAACTCAAATAGATCTGACAAGCATGTAACACTGGATACCAACCATACAGCAGTGTGCTACATCAGCACATCAATAGGTTTTGTTCATGCGTGCCTTAATCCTCTTTCTTTCTTTCTTTCTCTCGCTGTCTCTCTGTCTCTCTCTCTCTCAGTTGAAGTCCTAGGCCAGAAAGTTATAGTTAAAGGGTGTACAACCAAGGCATCATGTAATGCAGCTACAGTATATTAGTACAGATACATATACCTGTCTGTAAACAGTGGTGTGATTTTCCTCTTTCCACAGTGGAGCTGTGCTCTCTGGTCTTGTGTGTGGGTTCTAATAGTTACTGTAAGATTTTCTGTAACCTGATTATCAATAAACAGTGTGGAGACTAAGAGGAGCGCACTGTAGATTATTCTGTATTTAAAAAATAACCTCTTTGTGTTCAAGTCTTGTAGACCACTTATATTGCTCAATGAGGTATTATGTAACAAATTTACATTTTAATTTTAATAATTTAAATTACATAAAATCCTTACTTCACTTAATGCCTGTAATGGCATGGCATAAAATCCTATAAAGTGCATTAGTGCCTACAGTTTTCTCATGGGTAGGTATTATAAGCTGTTATGAAACCTGGGATTATGAAGTTGCATACTGTAGCATGTCATTTTAACTGCTTAAGAGACATTACACAGGTTTATAGCAAGTATTATAAGGTCTTCTTTATATTATATAATGCCTCATACATGCATTTATAGTGCATTATTAATACATGATTCATATAAAGCATTACCAAAATATCATTTCATTTTGTTTCATTTACTTCCAGTACTAAGACTAAAACTTTCAAACAAATGTCTTAGTCCCATGTTAAGAACCATGCTAAGCACTCTAATTTTAGGCCAGCAATGTGTGTGAAAACTTTGTTTTCGTTTCACCTGTAGCACTGATACAGAGATCTTCATCCCCTTTACAGTTGACTCTGTCTGAGCAGCCGTTCTCAGTACATGTGCAACACTTCTTTCCATTTAGAGGCAGTTCTGGGAAAGCTTCACAGGTAAAAAAAAAAAAAATGAAATAAGAGGGATAAAGGTGTTCTCTGCAGTTCTGCTGTTGGGGAAGTGTATGGCAATGTTGCTTGCTAGTATTCAAAGCATTTGCTTTTACCTGGCACTTTCTGGCTGTTGCAGAGATCAGTGTTGCAGCATTTTCCATTGATGGTCATGTTTACTACTCCCAGGTTTAGACTCCCACTAAAACAACGCTCTTCTACTGCACAAGCCTTCCAAATTCTTATATGCTGATGGCCACCTGGTTAACACAGCGTGTTTATGGATGGAGAATTTTTTGTACTGAGGTCATGGAGTAATTTTCTACTGAGGTCATTCTTACCAGCATTCATGACAGTGGTCATGCTGACACACTGATCTGGACAGTCCATCTCGGTGTCTACAAAAGTTTCAAACATTCAAAAATATAACAATCATTACCAATGCTTTTACACAATATGGTTAAGTAAAATAGAAAAAAACAAAAAAAACAATTACTTATTGATGATATAAATGTTCATGATGGTATTCAGGTCATGTTCCATACCTGTTGGGTAGAGCATGCAGATAAGGAAGAGTGTTAAGTGCGGCATCATTTTTGGTACATTGGATAGGCTCAAAGTATGATGAAATGTTGAACAGAAATCAGATCTGAGGGCGTGTGGCTCTTCCCACAAACTGTTATCACACATCACTGTTTTCCAGTCCTGAAAGTGTTTATTACCTATTGAAATTACATTCTTTTCTCTTCAGTACATGATGGCTTAACATTTTTATTTATTTATTTTTGTTTGTTTCAAACATCATTTTGAAAAGCAGTTTCCAGATATTTCAGGGGCCTTAGATGAAAAAAATATTTTCTCCATCTTTATTATTTTTGGTGTAGGTTTAGAGTAGTGAAAAATCCCCCCATTTTGGTAAATGGGCATTTGGTATTTTAAAGGTTTAAAAAAAGATACTTGTTAGCTGTTGTAAAAAAAAAACTCATACATAAACTATATTTCACATATTGTGTTTTTAATAAGTGCTCTAATAGCTGCCTAGCTACACATAATCAATATATGCAACAACAATATAGCTATGGGTCATATATTCACTGTTACAGATGCAGTAGTAGTATCTTATGCAATAAGTTAACTTGCTGTTTTTGTATTGTGTGTATTGTATCAGTAGTGCACAACACAAAAAGCATCTGTTCTTCATCTGGAATTCCTGTATTATCAAAGCAAGATATTTTCAACACAATATTCACAAGAATATAGAACAATGTAAAAATATACACATGGAAGAAAGTGTACAAATGTACTTTCTGCACCACATTTAATTATTTAGCAGATGTTGGAGTAGATAGTGCCGTTTTTTTTTTTTTGTCTGTGAGGGCTGCAGTGTCGTGAGATGGTGCTGCAATATTTACATAAACCATCATACTTGAGTTTGAATAAACATGTAAACATTTGACTAAAGAACAGTAATGACAGTAAAACCACAAATAATGCAACACAATGTTTTTCTTAGTTGCATAACAAAGTCCCAATGTACTCTGCCATGGACATACACTATATGAGGACACCTACTTATTACACCTACAGGAACTTTTATGAAATCACTTTCTATTATCAAATTCAGTGAGCTTTTTGGCTAGGTGCTTAACTTTACACCCAGGTGGCAACAGGCCTAAATTAAACACTTAAATTTAATGATTAGGAGGTTTGTCGAATTACTTTTGTGCGTATAATGTAGGACAATGACCTGCACACCCTTAGATGTAACACATGGGTTGTTTGTGAGCTCCCAATATATCATATGCCTTACTTTGTTTTAATGACCACTCCTGGAAAGGGTAACAGTAATGTTCAATTACCTCCATTTGCACATTGTCTGCAATTTTTCAAAAAAAGAAATCAGATAATTAAAAGATTTAAAATTTAAGATTTTTCTTTATAGGACTTCATTTTAGTTATTAAAGTTAGTGGAATTTAACTATGGGTGTAAATTTTGGTAAAATGTTTTTATATATCTTTTCTGATTACTCAAAACCTCAGCCGTACAGGACTACAATAAAATATTAATAGTACATTAACAGTTTAACTCATTTACCTGCAGCCAAATGAGTGATTCTAGAAGTTTGGTTGAGTTCCAACATTTTAAAATGACCTTACAGTATTTTTGTGGTGAGTATCAACTAGTCTGTACTCCTCTAGGAAGGCTTTACACAAGATGTTGGAACATTGCTAACAGAATTTGATTGCTTTCAGCCCAAATTCCTTAGTGAAAAAAGTGACACACTTTTATGTTATGTTTGCTGGTATAAATCATTGTTGTCTGTCTAAAAATAATGACAAATTTCATATTTTATGTTTTATTTTTTAAATTATGCTCTAAAATGCTTTTTTTTTTTTTGCTTGGTTTTTCATACAATTTCATACAAAAACATATGACAGCTTTTTGTCTTTCTGAGGAGGCTGCTGTCATGAGGTTATACTGCAATATTTTAATAAATCAGAATCTTGTCTAAGTTTAAATAAACTTCTCAGTTGCATAACAATACCTGAAGTACTCTACATCTGTGCATCTGTCTTACTATTAAAGAATGGAATGGAATCATCTAAATAATTCAATGAATAAATATAATTAATTATTAAACAGCATTCAGCATTCTCAAGACCTGTAAAACTACACATGACTTCTCCATTATAATAATTTTACACATTTATCTCAAACCAAGTTAATAATAGATTTTTGAATATAGCCAGTGAACTACAGTTCCAAATTTAAAGATTTTGACAATACAACACAGAAACCCTGTGCAATGGCACACCTCTACACAACATCATACATTCAGGTTCAATGACATTCAATCTGATTCTGGAAACTTGTTTTAGCTCAGCTCTGTTTGACAAACCACCGACGCTAAAGCTCACTTCAATTTGCTCCTGTCCAGTTTAACAGATAACCAGGAACAGCAGCAGAACAGAAGACAGGTGACCTGGACAGGGACCTGGGGAGACAACAGAGGGGACTGAGCATCAGATAGGATGCCGGACTGAGGACTGCACAAGACACTAAAAGATAGACTGGACAGTGGCAGCAGGGACTAGGCAGTAGACAGGACAGGCCACTTTATAGATGACATGACAGGGCACAAGACAGACAGGATGTTGTACTGAATTGGCAACGAAAATATGCCAAGGAAGACATAGAAGGAGATTGGGATGGAGACAGAGAGAGAAATAGGGGGTAGGCAGGTAAATGACAAAAAAGCTATAGGAGTAAAGACAGGTGAGGAAACAGATGAGGGACATATAAACATAGGAAACTGTGCCATCAACCTCATAGGGAACTGGGAAGGCATCTTACATGAGATTGGGAGGTAGGCCTGGAAGTTCAGGACCATGGCCTGACCAAAGACTGAGTAACCCATGGAGAAACAGCCACATCCTGCGTCTCTAGCAGGGCACCAGCCTTATTACAAAAAATTATAATAGGACATTAGAACAAAAATAAATTATGCTACATTTACTTTCTAATCTTAGGTGGAGGTCTAAAGGGAGGAACTTCTACTACTGTTGGAGGAATATTTTACCTTGGAGATCTCTACTTTAACTCAACTACATGTTTTTGTACTTTGTTCAACACTGATGAAACGTGCTCTATTTCCATATAGACCACTTTTCATCAGTTGTCAGTTTGTGTTGGTCATCCTCAAGTCATTCATTGGTGGTGAATGATGATGAAATTGATGACAAATTAAAGAGACGGATAATACGAATGGTAACAAAAGAGCCAAGAAAAACTTTTAAAGAGATTAAAGGTGAACTTCAAGCTCAAGGAACATCAGTGTCAGATCGCACTATCCGTCGATGTTTGAGCCAAAGTGGACTTAATGGGAGATGACCAAGGAGGACACCATTGTTAAAAAAGCCAGACTGGTATTTTCCAAACTACATGTTGACAAGCCACAAAGCTTCTGGGGGAATGTCCTATGGACAGATGAGACAATAATGGAACTTTTTGGCAAGGCACATCAGCTCTATGTTTACAGATGGAAGAATGAAGCATATCAAGAAAAGAACACTGTCCCTACTGTGAAACATGGAGGAGGCTCTGTTATGTTCTGGGGCTGCTTTGCTGCATCTGGCACAGGGTGTCTTGAATCTGTGCAGAGTACAATTAAATCTCAAGACTATCAAGGAATCTATAGAGAAATGTGCTGCCCAGCGTCAGAAAGCTTGGTCTCAGTCGCAGGTCATGGGTCTTGCAACAGGATAATGACCCAAAACACACATCTAAAAACACCCAAGAATGGCTAAGAGGAAAACACTGGACTATTCTGAAGCGGCCTTCTATGAGCCCTGACCTAAATCCTATTGAGCATCTTTGGAAGGAGCTAAAACATGCCGTCTGAAAAAGGCACCCTTCAAACCTGAGACAACTGGAGCAGTTTGCTCATGAGGAGTGGGCCAAAATACCTGCTGAGAGGTGCAGAAGTCTCACTGAGAGATACAGGAATGGTTTGATTGCAGTGATTGCCTCCAAAGATTGTGCAACAAAATATTAAGGGTACAATCATTTCTGTCCAGGCCTGTTTCTGGAGTTAATTTTTTTAAATAAATCTGTTGAAGCATGCTTGAAAAGCAATGTCTGACTTTTATTTGTTCATTTTCATAGAATTTTTATTTATTATTACTTTTGTCAGATGAAAGTTATTTTTGTCACCATTGTGGGTTTTTCTTTCATTAACCGAGGGGTACCAACAATTTTGTCCACGTGTGTAGTAGTTTTAGAGATACATATGCTTCCATCTAGACAACATCTCTTTCAGGGAAGGCCTTGCGTTTTTCAGTGAGACAATGCTAAACCACATCCTGCATCCATCACATCAGCACGGCTTCCCAGATGAAGAGCCCGGGTGCTGAACTGGCCTGCCTGCAGTCCAGACCTTTCACCAACAGAAAATGTTTGGTGCATCATGAAACGAAATATGCCAAAGAAGACCCAGGACTACTGAGCACCTAGAATCCAACATCAAACAAGAATGGCGGAGAATTCCTCTCCCAAAACGCCAGCAGTTGGTTTTCTTTTGGGTTCAAACTTCTGCATACGACTGTTATTCATTTGTGTCATTCCCATAAACCCATTTTGAAACTGTGAAGACTAAGAAATACCCTGCATAAAATGAAACATTGGCAAGTAAAGTTTTTAAACACAGTTGATTTTATTGTAGCACACGACTCGTAACAGCTTTAGCACCACTGTTGATTAAGTCAACTGCATAAAAAGTGGCTGTCAACAATTACAACCAAATATATAATTACGAACAATTATAACCAAAAGTCTGTGTGCATAAATTACCAAACAACCCTACTGCAGAATACTTCTGCAAGTTTGCATGGACTAGTATCGACACTACTCTAGGCTCAAGGAGGAGGGCTAGGACAGGGATGCATGCAATGGTTAGGGATACAGCTGCTTCACAATTATTATTAAAAGAAGAAACTCTTTTTTTACTCTCTTGTTTTACTCTCTTGTACAGAGCCCCTGAAGGGACGTGATGTAATTTTTTTTTCCTGTAAAGGAACTTTTTTTTTTTAGGTACAAATCTGGTGCGCACCAAATAGTATCAAGGGAGCACCCGATATTATATGGTGAGCACCTGATGCTATGTGGTGAGCACCTGATACTATCAGGTGAGCACCTGATTCCATGTGGTGAGCACCCGATACTATGTGGTGAGCACCCGATAGTATCAGGTGTGCATCCAATACTAATTGGTGCACACCAGAAACAATCAAGTGAGCACCAGATTCCATCAGATGAGCACTATGTTACAATTGTGTGCGCCATGTTGCAGTTATACTCTAGCTGAATGGATATTGGCGAGTTTATTAAAGTGTACTTTCAGCTAGGTCTCAAATATAAAAACATAACATTTGTTCTTGCCAGTCGTCATAGATACATTATCACTGAGAGACATTTAAAATGTATTTTAAAGACTAAGGGTCTATTTCGTCGAAAAGAACTACAGCAACATAGACGACATTATTGTGTTTATTCAACAACAATGTCCCTTCCAAATATTCAAATATCCATATGTTTAGCCTTAGGTTTTTAGTCAATACATGCCTAAGTCTCTTCTCATAGGCCAGTGTTTCAGACAGCTTTTCAGAAAGAAAGAAAAAATATGACTACACCTATAGTATCTAATTAGTCTGCATAAACATCAATCTCTCAAGAGGTCCAAGAGATGTTCTTTTTTGTTCGTTATTTTGCTTTTATATCTATTGCAGGATGAACTTGATGAGACCATGAGAGTATGGAATTCACATGTTATCAGACTATGCAAAAATGACAATGTTCCCAGTGGGCGCACAAATATCATGTACTCGATCCCTGAGCTGTACGGCACAGAAAACTTCTTGTCTCTGGCAGATGAAGCAGACCTTCAACTGTGCAAGAGTGCGTGTATATATTGATCAATGGTACCATGTGGCCCTGATGTTTACAAGCTCTGCAACATTACCATGGCAGAATCGCAGATCACTTTCCCAAGCGCTGGATTTATACATACATTTGACTAAATAAGAGCCTCCCTGTGACTTTGGTTACAACATTGACAATGAACATGGACAATGATTGCGAAACAGAGTCTTTAATATCATGTAAATAAAACCGACATGTAAACATTACATAGTCATACAATTTCCAAAAATAAACTGAATCTGTCTTTGAATTCAATTAAATGTTTTAAAACATGAAACAGAAAAGCAGCACTTCAAACAGTATGTGCTTATTCTTGAGTATGCAATGAAATAAAATGTAGCAGGCCTAACAAAACTCATTTGACTTAACATCCAGTGCTCTGCGCACTGGAAAATACAATTAAAACCTTGTGCAGAAACTGCAAATATATATAATTGCAAATTAACTTTATTTTAAACTTTGCCCTGAGCAGCTCACAGATATACACTGCCTGTAAAACAGAACAACCACTAAATTTAACAATGCTCAGAACTTCATTTTTAAGAAAACAAATAGAAAGTGCTAAATAGTAAACCTTTCCTTGAACTTGTAAATAAGAACTTGTAAGTATAACCAAATTGAAAGAAGCATTCTGTATAAGAATTTTTAAATCCCTTCTTGGATGAGAGTATCAAATACTTTAAGAAATGCTAAATATATGACCTATTAAAACAATTGCTTGTATTTCACACTTTCAAAAATCAAGATTACTTTCAGAACAACTTCACATATTTATTGGTAGGGTGGATTAAGTTATGGGATTTCAAGTAGAATGGTTTAAATTTAGTAATTTATTCCAATTTCAACTGGTGCTTTGCAGTATATATTTCTAAACAGATATAGTCATGTTTTGCAAGAATTGTGTGCAGTGTGTATATCTACAAAATATCCATTGCAAAGCAATTAGCAGAGAGAATGTAATCAAATTCCATACGGAATTCAGGATATGAATTATACGTACATGGTACCTCAAGAACAGCGCCACATGTGTGTGCTATTGGCCTTGGACTAAGTCCTGACAAATTGTTGAAAGTCACTTCAATTTTGTCTTTGCACATTGCATTTAAACCTGTGCAGAATCTCAGAAAGCTCTCAAGTCTGCTGTGGTCTACACTTCGCACATAGTAGGTGATTTAGGACTGCTTGCTCATGCTGATTCAGGAGCTCTTTGGATGGTTTCAGAATCTGTGCTACTTTCCTGTTTGTGGCCTGCTTCGACTCATACAGTTTCAGTATGCTTTCTTTAGTTGTCAGATTGCAATGCAAGACTCTCATGACATAGCTGAAGCAATCGATTACAAATTGGGCTCTTGTAGTAAAACTTTGTGAGCCATTGTCAGAATGGCAATTTGCATGTTGCCTTCTGGAGGCAGGATATGAGATCCCATTCTCGCAAAGAGGTCTAGCAAGTCCTCTTTGTCAGTTTCATCCATATTGCCCTGCAATGCCTTCTCAACACATGCTCGCACTGCAGACGTATTTTACAAATTATGACATCAGCAGGCTTTCATCCACTGAATCAATTCCCTGAGTACATGCTAGGACAAACACTGGCAACAGTCTGACTGGAATAATGCCATGGTCCACATATCCTTTAGTCCATAGTCTACCAACAGCTTGCCATTCTTTCTCTGAATAGCCTGGTCGGAGTCTAGGCACTCGTTCCTCCTCTCCTTCACAGTGCTTCAGAAACTCCTCCCAAAAGGCTGTGTAGGCCTCCCTTGACATGCCATCATCATCTAATGCCTTCTCAGAGACAAACTCAAATCGAAGGGTTACATCAAGAACTTTAGGGTCCATAAAAATTTCTAACATATCCTGAATTACATTTACTCCTCTTATCTTAACTTTCCAGACCTCTTTCACACTTGCAGGTTCATTTGTGACTGCCACTGGATATGCTGATGGTGCTACAGCAAGAGGTTGATCATTCAGGACTGCCTCCTGCAAGACACATATTATATTGCACTTTATGAAATATTACAAACACATCAGTGCACATACACTGCAAAACAAAACAAAGACACCCATGTCAATTTTTGCCAACTGTGTTACTTTTCAACCATTTGTTATTCTTATTTACTCATAATATGTTGCCCTTTTCTTTTCTGGAAAAAGAGAAATGTTGTTTCCTTACTTCAAAGGGAGTTTTTGTTCTTCCAAAAAGTATTTAAGAAAAGGAGGAGGCAAGGAGTGGCTAACACTTTTTGTCTCAGCATTTACTGGTTAGTGTTTCTTTAAACTATATAGTTTAAATATATTATATAAATATATTAGACTCAAATTTGTCTGTTACATAAAAACTCATTCATAAAACTGATGTCATACCCAAAGAGCTCTGTTGATGCAGCCTGCCCAACTACAGAGATAAACAGTAGGTTGCAGTAACTGTAGATGGAATACATTGAAACAAGATTAAAGGTGATTTTTTAGGAAAAAATGTGAAATTCATTCCTTATTTTGCAATTTCAAGTAGTACAAGAACAAGCATAAAAACTGATAAGAATAAGAATCCAAACACTCTAATTAAAAAAAAAAAAATCTTGAAAAGTCTTGTAGTAAAAAAATTAATAGGTTTATGTTTGCTTTTTACCCACTTAATTATTATGAAAATTTTTAGCAATGCATATTTTTTTGTATTTATATTTATATCTATATCCTTTTGATGTGAGCTCCAAGGCTTTCCATGAGTCCATAAGAGTTATTCTAAACTTTTCTAACCTGAAAATCTCTTTATTTACATACAGTGGGGTGCAAAAGTTTGGGCAGCGTTGTTAATTTTCCTGATTTACATTTATAAAGCATTGATTGTTTGGACAAAAAAATTGCGTTAAATATATCATATAGGGGACAAACAGTGATATTTGAGAAGTGAAATTAAGTTTATATGATTTACAGAAAGTGTGCAATAATTGGTTAAACAAAAGTAGGCAGGTGCATAAATTTGGGCACTGTTGTCATTTTATTGATTTCAAAGCCTTTAGAACTAATTCTTGGAACTCAGATTTGGTTTGGTAAGTTCAGTGACCCTTGACCTCCATACACAGGTGACTCCAATTATGAGAAAGGGTATTTAAGGGGGGCAATTGTAAGTTTTTCTCCTCTTTGCATCTTCTCTGAAGAGTCGCAGCATGGGAATCTCAAAACAACTTTCAAATGACCTGAAAACAAAGATTGTTCACCGTCATGGTTTAGGGGAAGGATACAGAAAGCTATCTCAGAGATTTCAGCTTTCAGTCTCCACTGTGAGAAACATTGTGAGAAAATGGATAACCACAGGCACAGTTCAAGTCAAGGCTCGAAGTGGCAGGCCAAGAAAAATCTCGAATAAACAGAAGCGAAGGATGTTGAGAACAGTCAGAGTCAACCCACAGACCAGCACCAAAAACTTACAACATGATCTTGCTGCTGATGGAGACACTGTGCATTGTTCAACTATTCGGCACACTTTACACAAGGAGATGCTGTATGGGGGAGTGATGCAGAGGAAGCCTTTTCTCCGCCCACATCACAAACAGAGCCGCTTGAGGTATGCTAAAGCACATTTGGACAAGACTGAAACTATTTTGGACATTTGGACTGATGAAACTAAAATAGAGTTATTTGGGCATAACAACGGCCGTTATGCATGGGGGGAAAAGAACACAGCACTTCGAGAAAAACACCTGCTACCTACAGTAAAATTTGGTGGTGGTTCCATCATGCTGTGGGGCTGTGTGGCCAGTACAGGGACTGGGAATCTTGTTAAAGTTGAGGGACGCATGGATTCCAGTCAATATCAGCAGATTCTGGAGACCAATGTCCAGGAATCAGTGACAAAGCTAAAGCTGCGCCGGGGCTGGATCTTCCAACAAGACAACGACCCTAAACACTGCTCAAAATCTACTAATGCATTCATGCAGAGGAACAAGTACAACGTTCTGGTATGGCCATCTCAGTCCCCAGACCTGAATATTATTGAAAATCTGTGGTGTCACTTAAAGAGAGCTGTCCATGCTCGGAAACCATCAAACCTGAATGAACTAGAGATGTTTTGTAAAGAAGAATGGTCTAAAATACCTTCAGCCACAATCCAGACTCTCATTAGAAGCTATAGGAAGGTTTAGAGGCTGCTATTTCTGCGAAAGGAGGATCTACTAAATATTTAGTTATGGTTTTTTTTTTGGTGCCCAAATTTATGCACCTGCCTACTTTTGTTTAGACAATTATTGCACACTTTCTGTAATTCATATAAACTTCATTTCACTTCTGAAATATCACTGTGTTTGTCCCCTATATGATATATTTAACGGAAATGTTTTTATCCAAACAATCAATGCTTTATGAAGGTAAATCAGGAAAATTAACAAAGCTGCCCAAACTTTTGCACCCCACTGTATATAGGGCTATGATATATATATAATGTGTATATGTGTGTGTGTGTGTGTGTGTATGTATACATATATATGATAGCCCTAATGGAGAATGCAGAAACCTTAAACCTTTAAAGTAGCAACTTTACAGGATGATAACAAGCAAGCAATTTCTAAGCATTTTTTTATAAGGATTATTGGTCTGTCCATCATAAATGCTCATTAAGTTATTGAAGTATCTACGAAGTATCTAGTGCTTTCACATTGTGTAAATTTTTAATTTGTGGTATGTCAGGATATGTATTGTTTCAGGCATCTCATCAGTTGTAGCTATTAAGCCTATAGACGTCTTAAAAATAACAAAACACATCCATTTACTTAAGTGTGCCTAAACGTTTGACTGGTACTGTACGTTAGTAGTCTTGCTTACCTTGTGGATGTTGGTTTAGTAATAGCTGATTTGTTGCTGGCCACCAGATTGTTGGGTTACATTTAAAATAACCCTGCAGAAAGTTAAGATGATTAGTTTGATTATATGTATTGATTCTATGTATATTTGATCTGTATGTAGATTATGTGTAAATCTTGCAGCATGGAAGCACCAAGCAAATTGTTACTGTGAAAGGCAGCAAATTTGCATTCTTCACAAAATCAGACACACCATCCTCCAAATCGTGTCTGCTCCTGTTAAAAAAAAAATAAAATAAAATAAAAACTCCACCTCCACTCCACTTATTATTCTAAATTAGAAGTTTGAGGTCGTTAGCTGCATAAAGACACCTGTCCACCCCACACAATCAGTAAGACTTTAACTACTAACATGGCTAAGACCAAAGAGCTGTCCAAAGACACCAGAGACAAAATCTTTGACCTCCACAAGGCTGGAAAGGGCTACGGGGCAATTGCCAAGCAGCTTGCTGAAAAAAGATCAACTGTTGGAGCAGTTATTAGAAAATGGAAGAAGCTAAACATGACTGTCAGTCTCCCTCGGACTGGGGCTCCACACAAGATCTCACCTGGTGGCGTATCAATGATCCTAAGAAAGGTGAGGAATCAGCCCAGAACTACACGGGAGGAGCTGGTCAATGACCTGAAGAGAGTTGGCATCACTTTTTGTAAAGTTACTGTGGGTAATACACTAAGACGTCATAGTTTAAAGTCAGGCATGGCACGGAAGTTTCCCCTGCTTAAATCAGCACACGTCCAGGCCCGTCTTAAATTTGCCCATGACCATTTGGATGATCCAGAGGAGTCATGGGAGAAAGTTCTGTGGTCAGATGGTCTTAATTCCACTCGCCGTGTTTGGAGGACGAAGAATGATGAGTACCATCCTGAAAACACCATCCCTACTGTGAAGCATGGGGGTGGAAGCATCATGCTGTGGGGGTGTTTTTCTGCACATGGGACAGGACGACTGCACTGTATTAAGGAGAGGATGACCGGGGCCATGTACTGCGAGATTTGGGGAACAACCTCCTTCCCCCAGTTAGAGCATTGAAGATGGGTCGTGGCTGGGTCTTCCAACATGACAATGACCCAAAACACACAGCCAGGATAACCAAGGAGTGGCTCCGTAAGAAGCATATCAAGGTTCTGGAGTGGCCTAGCCAGTCTCCAGACCTAAACCCTATAGAAAATCTTTGGAGGGAGCTCAAACTCAGTGTTTCTCAGCGACAGCGCAGAAACCTGGCTGATCTGGAGGAGATCTGTGTGGAGGAATGGGCCAAAATCCCTGCTGCAGTGTGTGCAAACCTGGTGAAAAACTACAGGACCTTTGTAATTGCAAACAAAGGCTACTGTACCAAATATTAACATTGATTTTCACAGGTGTTCAAATACTTATTTGCAGCAGGAACACACAAATAAATTATAAAAAAATCATACATTGTGATTTCCGGATTTTTTTTTTAGATTATGTCTCTCACAGTGGACATGCACCTAATATGAAAATTTCAGACACCTCCATGATTTCTAAGTGGGAGAACTTGCAAAGTGTCAGGGTGTTCAAATACTTATTTTCCTCACTATATATATATATAGATGGCCCATCTCAGCCTGTTGTAAGTAATTATCCCAAGTGCCCCTGTGGACATGTTGTAATAAGTTTTAGTGCAGGCTGGTACCAGCTTCAACTATGGTTATAGTCTGTCTTGCAAGCTCCTTGCTTTTGTTTTGCTTGTTAGTAGCCTGTCCTGCATGATATGAAGGGAACAAACCTAACCCCTTTCATCTTTACTACAATTTATGGGGACACAGTAAAAACCATTCTGACTAGCTGTCTTTCTGCCTGGTACGGAAACTATATTGTCTTACAAGGTAAGCAAGACTATTGTAAGATCACTGTAGAGATCTCTACCCACATTCAATATCTGCTACCACAAGAGTTGCATCTGAAAGGCTGGAAGCTATGTGCACTTACATAGAAGGCATACACTGAATCACCAGGGTATGTGCATAAAGTGCAGTCTGTGCAGTTAAGCAGTCTGTAATGCCTGCTGGTCACTCTGTGCAGTTAAGCAGCGTGTAATGCTCTGGTGTTCAGTCTGTGCAGTTAAACAGTCAGTAATGTTGTGGTGTTCAGTCTGTGCAGTTAAGCAGTCTGTAATACCTGCTGGTTACTCTGTGCAGTTAAGCAGTCTGTAATGTTCTGGTGTTCAGTCTGTGTAGTTAAGCAGTCTGTAATGTTCTGGTGGTCAGTCTGTACACTTAAGCAGTCTGTAATGTTCTGGTGTTCAGTCTGTGTAGTTAAGCAGTCTGTAATGTTCTGGTGTTCGGTCTGTGCAGTTAAGCAATCAGTAATGTTCTGGTGGTCAGTCTGTTCACTTAAGCAGTCTGTAATGTTCCGGTGGTCAGTCTTTGCAGTTAAGCAGTCAGTAATGTTCTGGTCGTGGTCTGTGCAGTTACGCAGTCTGTAATGTTCTGGTGGTGGTCTGTGCAGTTACGCAGTCTGTAATGTTCTGGTGGTGGTCTGTGCAGTTACGTAGTCTGTAATGTTCTGGTGGCGGTCTGTGTGTAACGGGGTTCTTCTGCATTGTGTTGGATATTTGCAGTGACGACACGGACACCACAGGTTAACTGGATGGGGGAATTTATTTTCTCCACATGCTCAAAGTGCACAAAGAAAGAGGCTTCATTAGCTTTTTCTCGCCTGACCTCAGCTCCATCTGGTCTCACCATGGCGATTTTTAAACAGAGCACATTTAACAATAGCATATTAAAAGAAATTACAGTAGTTTAAAAAAATAAAATAAAATGCATATATCGCAAATTGTATGCTCCTGTATACTGAATAGTATGAAATTCACATATTTAACAACATAAAAACACAAAGGTGGTTTTTAACAGGCTTCATTAGCTTTTTCTCCCCTAACCTCGCACATCCTGATTCCACAGAGTGAGAAGTGTCCCTGGGTCAATAGGGGAGGTGCTTAAATTAAATTTGTTTAACCAATCCCAGGCCTGCAATTATGACATCACTGCATTTGTCCCGCAGCGCCTTTTTTTTACTTCATTTTCAGCCTCAACCAAGCCTGGATGAGCTGCTCTTGCTAAAAGAGGTAAGAAATTTTAAATAATAGCTACTTACATTGAAACTTTCAGCTGAAATTTCATATAGATTTGTTTTAAAAACTTTGCCTGCTTACTGCTAGCTGCTTAACTAGGCTTCAGCTCACTTAGCTCCAAATAACCATTGCTCCAGATAGTTGCTGTTGTTGTTTGGATAGCCCAGTGCTATACCCAGGCTGTATATAGCCTAATGGTAAGGTTTTAGTACTTGTTGAATGTAGTTTCAGACTGTTAAAACCTTTTTTGGCAATTAATTCACAATATTCTTTCATATAATTAAATTGGCAAAATTTTGGAGCTAGAGGATGTAACTAGCTAGCTTGGCTAATTAATTAGCACTTTTTTTTAGCATATTTACCAGTTGCCTAGCTAGCCTAGCATATTTAGACATGGGTTGGTCCAGGAACATCATGTATATCGTTTACATAAAGACATTGTGCTGGTTGTGCTAACCAAGAAACAGTTCAGTTAGCTAAAGCAGTAGCACATTTCTAAATCGATTAGCTTAGCTACCTATATTATATAGTCCCAGGAACATCATCCAGTCTTAACCTGGGGACATCATACACCATTGTTGACTCAGGGACTTCATTATTAAATTCATTAATTATTAATAGTGATTCAACAATGAGCTTAGCACAAAATACAGTGGTACAGTGCTAATTAATAGGATTAGAAATAAAACGGATCTGTCAGCTGTGTGACCACAGTATTAGCATATTATATAGTTCCAAGAACATCATCCATCTTAACCTGGGGACATCATACACCATTGTTGACTCAGGGACTTCATTATTAATTAATTACTAGTGATTCAACAATGAGCTTAGTACAAAATACAGTGTGTTTAATAATAACATTAGTAAAATTCTTAGTAAATTGATCTGTTAGCTGTGTGACCACAGGTTTAGCAGATTATATAGTCCCAGGAACATCATCTGCTCTTGGCCTGGGCACATCCTAAACTTTTGCCTACCCAGGGCTTGCATTATTTTAATACTGAATGTACAACTCCATACTAGTTTTAGCTACACAAGTTAAATTATAAATAAATGTAATGCTACTACTACTACTACTACTACTACTAATAATAATAATAATAATAAAATGACAACTAAGCTAATCTAGTTCATTTTAGTGCCTAGCAGATTTAAACGTATGCTGTTCCATGAATATAATGTCAATTTTTTTTTAAAAGGACATTATATATGCTAGGTATGTTAACCCAGGATCAGCATAATTACATCAGTTGTTCAGTTCTTAATCTGATCTCTTAGCTACACCAGTAAGCTAGTTATTAGCATATTATACAATCCTAGGAACATTATTCGATCTTGACTTGAGGAAATCACTGCTATGTTGACTCAGATATTTCATTATTATAATGTTAACTCAAGAACAGTGTCTTTAATAATAACAGAATAAGTAAAGTGATGCTAGCACTGTGACCACAGTAAGATAGTTAACTAGCATATTATATAGTCCCAGGAACATCATCCAGTCTTAACCTAATCTTAATCTTAATGGTAAATTAAGGTTTCAAAGGCATGAATTAAGTTGTCACCATTTTGAACAACTCTGTCTGTAAATTTCCTTAGAATGCAGAACTGTATGTTATGTATGCATGCTACTGCTAATCTTCATACTGAACATCACTTCATGTAAGGATTTACACAAAAGGGTCCTTTGTTGTCCCAGTGAAGAATATTGTGTCCCATGCAATGCAATGAACATTTAGCCTAATGTTGAGATGGGAACATAATTTGTTTATTTTGAAGATATTGACCAGGACTTGGGTGCACAAGAGTTCACCTGACTTTTACAGTGTATCATTGTATCACTGAATTAATTAATTATTTAACAAATCCAATTGTTTAACTGTCCACACTGGTAAATGGAGAAAAATGGAGGAGTGTATTAAGAAAACAGTGCTACACGAAGAGAAAAGAAAAGGAAACAATAAAAATCACAATTGAAGCGCATCTCCTTAAGAAAGATGATGATCACAGGACATTCATTGAAGCTACACTCAAAAGAATGACAGCCTTCAGAGCCACAAATTCAGCATGTCAGAAAGACAAGGACAAGGGATATTTTCTACTGTATCCGGTCAGAAAGCCACAAGATATCA
Source organism: Prochilodus magdalenae (assembly GCA_024036415.1). Taxonomy (NCBI): domain Eukaryota; kingdom Metazoa; phylum Chordata; class Actinopteri; order Characiformes; family Prochilodontidae; genus Prochilodus; species Prochilodus magdalenae. The sequence goes on along the minus strand of JAMWET010004092.1, from coordinate 6,222 downwards.
GGATGCAAAGTTTACACGTCATTCAAGATAAAAATGATGGGCTCAGTCACAAAGTCATTGTTCAGAGCACTTACAATGAGCACAATGGGGATCAAAGAATATGAAACAAAAATACAGAAAGCGTGTTCACAAATAGATTGTCTAACAATGAAACTGCACTTGAATTCGATAAGAATGTAAGAAAATTCTGTTAACTTAGTCTGTAACACAGACCCCATCTCTTTGTCATTGAAATACTGTATTGCATTATACAGAGCTGTATATGACTTGCATTATGTTTTTTTAAGAAGACTGATTAAAAATGAAATGACAATGTCAACTGCTTGTGGTCCAAAAGTATGTGTGAGATATGAATCCTCTCCCAGTGTTTCTCTCAGTGTCTACTGGATCATGCAGAGTGGAGTCCTAAAAAAATAATAAATAAATAATAATCATTAATTAATAATTATGTTTATGTAGTAAGCTTTGTATTATTAATTCATCTAAGACACTGTTTATACATTCTTAAACATTATTGCACAAATATTCATTTATAAAAATAATGACCAATACTGTGATTGGAATAAACACAGTAAACCCATACTGGCAGCTTACTTTGCAGCCTCTGCCTCAGCTTTGGAAATACTCTCACTTAAATCCAGGTCCACATGTCGTCCAAGCATAGCTCCCAGTCCAAGGGCCAAGTCAGTAGCCTCCCCTTCACAGATGGCAGAGAACATGCTCATTTTGGTCTTGGCTTTTTTGGTCTTTGCTCCCTAAGTTCTTCAGGGAGATCCTCTTTCCGAACCTTGGACACATTCAAATGGCACAAAAATAGTAAAAAAAAGTATATAAGAACTGAACTTTATTTGTTAACCAGGTAAGTTTCAGGAACAGATACTGCATTTTGATGATGGAAGTATTAAAATACATCAAATTACACTAAAGTACCAAACATGTTCTAGCATGGTAGAATTCTTGCTTTACAGTCCATATTCCATATTACAGTCCATATAAGTTACCAGCTACAGAACCTCTTCTATCTTCTGCTAAACCTGTGGTCACACAGCTAACAGATCAATTTACTAAGAATTTTACTAATGTTATTATTAAACACACTGTATTTTGTACTAAGCCCATTGTTGAATCACTAGTAATTAATTAATAATGAAGTCCCTGGGTCAACAATGGTGTATGATGTCCCCAGGTTAAGATGGATGATGTTCCTGGGACTATATAATATGCTAATACTGTGGTCACACAGCTGACAGATCCGTTTTATTTCTAATCCTATTAATTAGCACTGTACCACTGTATTTTGTAGTAAGCTCATTGTTGAATCACTATTAATAATTAATGAATTAATAATGAAGTCCCTGAGTCAACAATGGTGTATGATGTCCCCAGGTTAAGACTGGATGATGTTCCTGGGACTATATAATATAGGTAGCTAAGCTAATCGATTTAGAAATGTGCTACTGCTTTAGCTAACTGAACTGTTTCTTGGTTAGCACAACCAGCACAATGTCTTTATGTAAATGATATACATGATGTTCCTGGACCAACCCATGTCTAAATATGCTAGGCTAGCTAGGCAACTGGTAAATATGCTAAAAAAAAGTGCTAATTAATTAGCCAAGCTAGCTAGTTACATTCTCTAGCTCCAAAATTTTGCCAATTTAATTATATGAAAGAATATTGTGAATTAATTGCCAAAAAAGGTTTTAACAGTCTGAAACTACATTCAACAAGTACTAAAACCTTACCATTAGGCTATATACAGCCTGGGTATAGCACTGGGCAATCCAAACAGCAACAGCAACTATCTGGAGCAATGATTATTTGGAGCTAAGTGAGCTAAAGCCTAGTTAAGCAGCTAGCAGTAAGCAGGCAAAGTTTTTAAAACAAATCTATATAAAATTTCAGCTGAAAGTTTCAATGTAAGTAGCTATTATTTAAAATTTCTTACTTCTTTTAGCAAGAGCAGCTTATCCAGGCTTGGTTGAGGCTGAAAATGAAGTAAAAAAAGGCGCTGTGGGACAAATGCAGTGATGTCATAATTGCAGGCCTGGGATTGGTTAAACAAATTTAATTTAAGCACCTCCCCTGTTGACCCAGGGACACTTCTCACTCTGTGGAATCAGGATGTGCCCCTAACCTCAGCTCTGCCTGTTAACAACGTGCACTTCAATTACAACAAAGCTCAAAGTTCAATAAACAAACTCTTAAACAGCTAATACCTAGAAATGGTGGATAACAGTATTTCTCTAAGAACAACTAAATACACTGTTTTGCAAGTTTAGTCTTGTGTTAAAGCAATGCTCTGAAAACAGCTGGCATTCATGCTTCTACTTCTTTATTACCATTCAACCTTAAAAGAATTAGCACCTAAATGGTAGTAAAACTGTACTAAAACACACATAGAACAATGTAACTACACCATAAATGCATGTGGACATAAAGTCATCGGACTGTGCACTCTGGAAACTGGAGTTTGGAGGAATGGCCAGGCCCGGCAGACCCGCAGACGTGACAGGAGCATACATTTGTTTTGTGTTAAATGTGTGAGCAGGTCTGTGTGTGGTTTGTGTGAGTAAGTCTATGTGTTTTATGTGTGTGTCATGTATGTGTCTGTCACTGTGTTGTGTGTGTGTGTGTGTGTGTGTGTTCTTGTACTGCTATATTTGAGATGTCTTCACAAGTATAACACAATATGAATTAATTTTTAGGGAGGATATTCTGCTGGTCCTCACTTTAGCGGGTGTTGCTTTCACTACTAATCACACTGCTCTTTGAAAATCTAAAAGACCAAGTGGCAGTTTAGATCCTACGTTTAGGGTTCAGTTCAAAGGTAGGCACAGTATTATTTAGTTACAATACAAAAATCAACAGAAGTGTAGAAACGTGTGTCTTTGTGTATGTGCGTGAGTCTTATGTGTGTATGTAGGGTGTCACTTGTTTATTTGCGTGGGTGTGTTTAGGTTATATGTGAGCATGCACATGTTACATGCATGTGACATGGGTGTTACATGTGTGTATGCCTGTGTGGGCTACAATATTTAAAGATGCACAAGGTGTCTTCTGAAAGTCACGCCCTCTTACAACAAGTATATTACAGTCTACTCAACATCAGCTTTCCATTCTACTCTCATCTCAGATTCAGAAACAATGAAGCTGCAGGTCTCTCTGATGCTCATCGGCATGCTTTTGTTTGAAGGTACAGAATATCCTATGTTCTGCCTATGTATGTAAAAGAATGGAGATTAAATGATAGATCATTATTATCTGATTAATATTACTGATTTATTTTCAAATATATATAAAGGTACACCTGATGCTGTAGCTTTTATAGTTTGTTTTACAATACAACATTCGCAGTAGATTGCAGTAGACATGTTTATTTGTTTGCTTGTTTGTTTGAACAAACAAATTAAAGAACATTTATTCATTCATTTATTCATTCATTCATTGTGTATGATACTGTGGGACACTGGGAAATATTCTTTTCTTATTTTATTTGTTAATCTTCCTGCTTGTTTACCTGTGAAGCTTTACAGACTTCTGCAGCCCTGCAGTGCTACAAGTGTGAGGAGCCAACATGTAACGTAACCGAAACTTGTTCTGCTGGTCAAGATCACTGCCAAACCATAACAGGTAATACAACAACACTTAATCTAACCTCTGGGACAGTTCTGCAGTGCACCACTCACAAGCTCACATGTACTCATTATAGGCCCTTATTTCTACAGTATCTCTTTTTTGGTTTAGTTGTTCATTGCCACGCGCTCGCCAGCTCCAGAGCAATCCTTTGTTTTCCTCGTTGCTGTATTTGTTCCCCCGTGCCTTTTTAGTTTCCACCTGTTTTGTTTTTCCATCTGCAGTGGTATACCACACAATAGTTTGTGGGTTTAATCCCCACCGCAGATTGCTTTTCTATTCTGTAGTCCAGTTGTCTGCTTCTTTTTGATCTGCACTTGGGTTTCTTTCAAGCTTGCCGGTGGCTCACTCAGTGTACGTTGAATGTGGCAGGCCTGGGTTTGAACCGGCCTGGAGTGAGTCACCTGCTAAAGAAAGACTGAGCCGGAATTATGAACCCAGCAGAGCAGTCTTTGGAACAGGCAGCTGGATAGGCCACGGAAATTCACATGCAACAATCCAAGCAGCAACAGGTATTGTTGCCTCAGAATTTGGGGTAGGGGCTGTCCTTTCTCAGCGGTCTGGCCTTAAGGGACTATTGCACCCCTGTGCTTTCTTTTCACATCCCCTTACCCCCACAAAACGTAACTATGATGTGGGGGATTGGGAGCTCTTAGCTGTTAAGCTGGCACTAGACAGATGGAGGCACTGGCTAGAGGGTGCCAAACATCAGTTCCTAGTCTGGACTGACCATAAAAACCTTGCTTACATCCACTCCCGCCAGGCCGGGTGGGCTTTTTTCTTTGCCCAGTTTGATTTCATTGTTCATGTCATATCGACCCGGTTCAAAGAATGCCAAGCCCGATGCACTCTCCCGTCAGTGGGAGCCTCCACCCCCCAATAACTCCCCTGAGGTGATTATACCTAGCACCCATACCAAGTGCCATGTGAGATGCCCTTCAGGAAAAGCTTGACCCTGGAGGTGGACCGCCTGACAGGCTCTATGTCCCCACCTCTGTCAGACCCCAGGTCCTTTAGTGGGGATATTCCTCGCCATTGACAACCCATCTGGGGGTTGGTCGCACCTTAGAGTTCCTGCAGAGGTGGTTTTGGTGGCCCCACATGGAACAAGATGTGTGGGCCCTCATAGCAGCCTGCCAAGTCTGCACCTGTAACAAAGAACCTAGGACCAGACCGACAGGCTTGCTCACTACCCATTCTTTCCCACCCATGGTCCCACCTCTCCATGGCCTTCATCACGGGGTTGCCAGCTTCTCAGGGCAACTCTGTGATAATGGTGGTTGTTGATTGGTTCTCCAAAGCCTACAAGTGTATAGCCTTGCCAGTACTGCCAGGGAGACCGCCAAACAACTTCTCTACCATGTTGCTCGGGTCCATGGGCTACCATCGGATATTGTGTCTGACAGAGGCCCCCAGTTCACTAGCCAGTTCTAGGGGGCCTTTTGTAAACTCCTCGGGCCTTCAGCGAGCCTGTCTTCTGGCTTCCACCCCTGATCAAAAAGCGAGACAGAAAAGATCAATCAGGACCTTGAACGAACCCTCCGTTGCTTGGCTTCGTCCAACCCTGCCTCCTGGTCCGAGCACCTTATCTAGGCAGAGTATGCCCAAAATACCCTATGGCACTCTTCCTTGGGTATGTCACTGTTTCAGTGCCAGTTTGGGTATGCCCCTCCATTGTTCCCTGACCAGGAGGCTAATGTGGGGGCTCCCTCGGCGGTACAGCTTGTGCGACGCTGTCGCAGGGCACGCAGAAAGCCCGAACTGCTATCAGGGCTGCCACTGCAGTTCAAAAGCGTAATGCTGACCGCAGACAGCAACCGGGACCCACATTTAGACCTGAACAGAGGGTCTGGCTCTCTGCCAGAGATCTGCCATTGAGGGTGAAGTCCAGGAAGCCCGCCCCCCGCTATGTGGGGCCTTTTAAGATACTGAGGCGAATTGATCCGGTTACTTACCGGTTGCTCCTTTCGTGCTCGACTCGCATTAATCACACATTTATTTCATGTGTCATTTCTGAAGCCTGTGCTCTGATGTACCCTTGCTCTAGGCTCAACCTCCCTCGTTTCCCGCCTCATAGATGGGTATCCTGCCTACACGGTGCGGCAGCTTCTGGATGTTCGAAGGGTCCATGGCTGTGTTTAGTACCTGGTCGACTGGGAGGGGTGTGGCCCCGTAGAGCACTCATGGGTGCCTGCCCGCAAATATCCTGGACTGATTAAAAGCACATCCCTCTTTGTTGCCCTTATCCTTCAGTCTTTTGTTTAGGGGAGACACGTTTTGATTTAATTGTTGTTGCCGCATGCTCGCCAGGTCCCCAGAAATCCTTTGTTTTCCTCGTCGCCATATTTGTTCCCCCATGCCTTTTTAGTTTCCACCTGTGTTGTTTTTTCCACCTCATCTGCAGTGGTAACGTATGGCAGTTGCCATACAATAGTTTGTGGGTTTAATTGCTTTTCTGTTCTATGATCCAGTTGTCTGCCCCTTTTTCTGCTCTGCACGTGGGATTTCTTTCAACCTTGTCGGTGGCTCACACAGTTAACATTGGACTTGCACGGGGCAAGGCTCTAGAGATTAAAACCTGCCTGG
>JAMWET010004091.1:230000-250000 GCA_024036415.1 Prochilodus magdalenae | reverse complement strand
TGATGGGAAACCGGAGTCAACCCATGAAGCTGCCCAGAAAGGAGGTGTGGGAGTGCCCGGGTGGTGTTGGGAAGAGGATAAAGGTGACCAGGATCAATTAACTGATGATAAATTTAGACTGCTATGATCCAATATTTATTTGAGCTACAACCTACAGAAGTCTGTCTCTCAGTATGGGCGTGAGCCGCCGTGTTCGCTAACCCAACACGACCAGAGGTCTCGGTATGGAGCTGTTAGAGGTTCCTAAGGGTGTCTGTGATAATCCATCCCATTGCAGCTTTGAACATCATCACACAGTTCCTGCAGATTGGTGCGGTAGGGCGTGGAGGTGGAGGGACACCAGGCCTTCTGGATGTGTGTGGACAACAAACCGTTCCATCTTGGTGCTGACCACCGGTGCCTCCACACCACGGATTCGTTGGGCTGTCTCCACCAAGACTAACAGCGGGACTGTCACTGAAGATGACCGCGCCCATTCGGAGTCACTCCATTGGACAGTCTGGTACGGGACACCACTTGCAGTTCTTTGGTGACGGTGAAAAAAGCCCAACATGGTGTAAGGACAGTCGTGGGGGTAACGGTTCTGTGTGCAATGTAAGTCCTGCGTGGTGCAGCCGGTACTGCCTGATGGTGGCGCACAACAAGGACCAGTAATGAGAGGACACCACTGCTCGCTGGACCGGTCTGGTCTGTAGTGGTGGCTGTTGGGTCAGTCAGGTACAGATCCTTGCTTACGTCACACGCTCATGATGTCAGTGATTCGTTGGGCGTCTCCACCAAGACTAAAGCGGGACTCGTCACTGAAGATGACCCGCTGCCATTCTGAGTCACTCCATGACAGTCTGGTACGACACCACTGCAGTGTTTGGTGACGGTGACGTGGTGTTAAGGACAGTCCGGAAGCTACAGCATAACCGCAAAAAGGTCGGACTTGTTTACTGTACTGAAACCGCATGGCGTGTTGATATATGACTGACTGTCCTAAACGCCCTGTCGCCCTGATCTCGTCAGGAGTTACGATGCCTCTGCAGTGCGGTGCTCATTAAGCCCACACAGCGAGAGGTGAATAAAACCTTCCCAAGTAGCGGCTATCGTCCAGATACCTGTAAATCATTGGGAATTGGGATCATTAAAATTTATGACCCTGGCTGCGTGTACAGTGTTCATTGTGCAGACCTTCCAGAGGAGTGTTTGTGGATGGTTATGTGGAGTTGAGAAATCCAACAGTGGTAAATAATTCTGAGAGGGCCGGACGGTGATGTGATATAATCATGGTCATGATCACAGTCCTACCTGTATCAGCAGACGTTTGATTAAACATTAAACAGATCTGACAGATGTTATATGACTGAAACTGTCGTTTGTCATGAAGGATCGGAATATTGAGGTCAGGCTGGATAACCTCACTGAACTACCTGCAGTACACTCTACTCTAGCGACCCTACCAACACCATTCAGCACGGCAACCTCCAAACCCAGACTCGTCCATCGGATCGCCAGACGGAGAAGCGTGATTGGTCACTCCAGAGAACACGCCTCCTCTGCTCTAGAGTCTAGGGGCGGAGCTTTACACCACTGCGTTCCACGCTCTGCACTGCGCTTGGTGATGCAGGGCTCTAGACTAACTTTTTGAACTGGTTGCACTGGTGCGCCTAATGTTTTTTCTTAGGTGCACCAGCACCAAAGTTAGGTGCACCCAAATTTTCAACTGCATCACATTCAGCAGTTTTACATGTTCACTTTTTCTTTTTCTTTTTTTAATCGCTGTCCATATAGGCAATATTGACTTGTAAATGATTACCTAACAATGTGGTCAACATAAAGTTCTTTATTTGAAGCACAATTCTACAGGAAAGGTAATACTTGGGCAGTGCATTTGTCGCGGCAGGTAATGTGTTTGATAGATGCGTTGTGCTTTTTCAGCGCTTCAATTCTAAATGTATTAGAACCAGTCACAAACGCACTACTGCCGGCCATGGTCTTCCCACACTCCTTACAGTCAGTGCAGGCTGTGACGCGGAGTCGATCGTATGTGGCTCATTATCTGAGCAGGTCTCCGGACCAGGGCTTGACATAACCAACGCTCTGACACGGAGCCATCAGCCTCCCACGTTAACAATTTTCGAACGGACCAGGCCTGAACTTAACATTCTTAACCAAAATGCTGTAAATCATTCTTTTCATTGTCTCTCGTCATCCGCAGCTACAGCCGCTCTGTTTATCTGACGGGCCTAGGCTACTCACCGCTCTGTCTGACTGCTAGTGTTGTGTCGTTCGCGAACGATTCGTTCGAATGAACGAATCATTTGAGTAAACATAATGAACCGAATCACTTCCTCAGCTGATTCGACTCAGCAGCGACCATGCAGGCCGGCACGGGAACTGCTGTGTGGTCTGTGAATCACTGAATCACCCGCGAATCTGGTGGCGGAGACTCTCATTGCGAGGGCTCCCGTTCACTCACTGATTCGTTTACTGAACGTACTATCACTCAGTGCTGACGGCGCTCCGGGGTCCCGCCCTTCGCTATCTTTAATGGGTTTAGACCACGAAATGGGCCTTATGTGTGTCTGTTTTTAACCACAGGGAGACTTTCAGAGTCGCGAAGACTTTTTCTTTTTTCCCCCCATCGAACGGCTGGTCGCACTGGTGCGACCTCAGATTTTTTTTGGTCGCACAATTGAAAAATTAGGTCTCATGTGCGACCAAATTGGTCGCACTCTAGAGCCCTGTGATGTAAGGCTGGGATGCAGCTGCTCGCCATGGAAACCCATTCCATGAAGCTCTACACACTGTTCCTGAGCTGATCTGAAGGACACATGAAGGTTGGAGGTCTGTAGTGATGGACTCTGTAGAAAGGTGGTGACCTCTGTGACCTATGACCCTCAGCATCCGGTGACCTCGCTCTGTCATTGTACGTGGTCTACCACTTCCTGTCTGAGCTGCTGTCGTTCCCAACCCCTCCCACTGTGTTCTAATCCCACTGACAGTGGACTGTGGAATATTTAGTAGGAGGGAATTTCACCACTGGACTTGTAGCACAGGTGGAGCATCCTATCACGGTACCACGCTGGAGTTCACTGAGCTCCTGAGAGCGACCCATTCTCTCACTAACATCTGTAGGAGCAGTCTGCATGTCTAGGTGCTCAGTTTTATACACCTGTTGCCATGGAACCGTAGGCACTAGCACCGCCATGCTGCAGTTCAGGTTAGCGGCGGTAAGAGAGCGACATGCTAACAGTCACAGACCCTGTAAACCTTTTCACAGTCGCTTCCTCGTTTATTCAGCTCCACTGTGGGCTAAGAAGGGTTCAGTTCTTTCACCCCAGTGGGCTTGTTAACACGTCTGGGTCCGAACCTCCACTGAGCGGCTGAGGTCGGGCTGTTCACCGTGCTGCAGTTCTGTGGTCACGGTATGTTAAAAATCCAGTCCAGGAAACAAGCTACCATTCTAGATCTCTCTCCGAGCTGAGAAGAGGAGAGCCTGCAGCGGATACGCTGAGTTACAGTCTCACACCTACGAACACACACTCGGCTTGGTGGCAGTGGGCTCTAATGTTAGCTAGCCATAGCTAGCGCACCTAGCTAACGTTAGCTCCCACTGGTAAACACCAAACTGTCTCTCTGTGGAGACCCCTGACTGGTCTGTGGGTTTTAGAGGGAGTTTCTTGCTATGAAGCTGCATCCTCATGTTCCGGTTGTTAGCTGGTTTATGTGCTGTCCAGCTAAAGCTAATACAGCTAGCCTTAAAAAAAAAAAAAAAAAAGAGGGGCAGTCGTGGGCTGGAGGTTAGGGAACCAGCCTTGTGACCGGAGGGTCGCCGGTTCGATTCCCTGAACTGACAGTAACGACTGAGGTGCCCTTGAGCAAGGCACCTAACCCCCAATTGCTCCCCGGGCGCCGTGGATAGGGCTGCCCACCGCTCCGGGTAAGTGTGCTCACTGCCCCCTAGTGTGTGTGTTCACTAGTGAGTGTGTTTGTGGGTCTTTCACTTCACGGATGGGTTAAATGCGGAGACTAAATTTCCCCACTGTGGGACTAATAAGGGAATTTAATCTTAATCTTAATCTTAGCTCTGCTTTAGCTAGGCAGCTAGCTCTCCTCACCAGCCCTGCTCTGACTGACAAGCAGACGTGGCTTCATAGCAGGAAACAGCCTAAAGACCACAGAGAGTATATCGAGTATCTCCAGCGGGACAGTCCGGCTTTGTCAGTAGGTGCTAACTTTAGCTAGGTGAGCTAGCTAGCTAGCATTACAGCCCTGTGGCTTCAGTCTGTGTTTTCAGTCAGTGGCGTAAGAACTGTAACTCAGCTTCTCAGTTACAGACGCTCCTCTTCTCCTTCTCACCGCAAGGAAGAGCTAGGATGAAACCTGAGTAGTTCTTTGGACTCGGATTAAAGTACACAGTAGAGCCCAAACAGGATGAGACAGGATCAGTTTCCAGCCTTTCCTAAAGTCTTGGAATTAAACAGGCTGTATTTTTGCTACTGGGCCTTTAAGACTGATATATGCAAACGAGCCCTGCTCCTATTGGCTACATGAAGCTTGAGTGGGTGGAGCTAAACGGGTGTAGGCTGCAGATATAGGTGGATGAATGGGTTTTTATGACATCACAAAAACAACTAATTCAAAACATCCAAACAACACGTGCCTGATTTCCGTATATGGACTGTGTGGACCGGGAGGGACGTGCCGTGCCTCCAGTTTACTAGGGCATATGAGCTCTTTAATGCATTACAAGCTACATCCCTGTTGCAGCATGTTAGTATCCCACAGCCCGTCTTTCCAGGAAACGTCTTGCCGGCATTACAGACGCTGCGGTATTCCAGTTGTCGTTGTTGTTGCGCGAGTTTCCATGCGTTTAAACGCAGCCTTTCCACAACGCAGGCTGTTTGCACAGGGACGCATGTCCTAATGCATGTTTAAGCAGCTTCCTCTCTATAGGCCGCTTATCCTGTGTAATCGCTCCTATGGCTCGGCTATGGAAGCACTCAGGCTGTTGAAACCCGTCCGGCGCTATTAGCTGTAATATCATATCAGTGCTTCTGGAGTCCCGGGCTGGTAATTATTCATTAGGCCTCGCTGCCCTTGTTCCCACACTAAAGCTCTTAGTAATGATCTGCTCATTTTGGGCTTATGAGCATGTAAAGGAGGCCTGTGCTCATGCGAGCGTTGCAGCCTTTATTGCCGCTGGAGCTATCGCTCCCCCCTCGGTTTAGATTAGCGGTGGGTAATAAGCGGCGCAGAGCTATTTGCAGAATTGTTCGCGCCGAGTAGAAGAGCTTTCCTGAGCCAAGATTCTAGATACAGGTTTCTGTTTCCTGTTAAAGGAGCAGTCCACGCTAATGCACCCACTGAGATGTGAACCCAACACACATATACACAATATACAGCCATCGTCAACAGAGCAGCTGCACCCAGAAGGAGGTGTGGGAGGGTGGTGGTGTTGGGAAGGAGGATAAAGGTGACCAGGATCAATAACTGATGATAAATTTAGACTGATATGATCAATATTTATTGAGCTACACATACAGAAGTCTGTCTCTCAGTATGGCGTCGGGCCGCCGTGTTCGCTAACCCAACACTCCAGACGTCTCGGTATGGAGCTGTAGAGGTTCCTAATGGTGTCCTGTGATAATCCATCCCATGCAGCTTGAACATCCTCACACAGTTCCTGCAGATGGTGCGGTAGGGGTGGAGGTGGAGGGACACCAGGCCTTCTGGACGTGTGGCGACAAACCGTTGATCTTGGTGCTGACCACGGTGCCTCCACCCACGGATTCGTTGGGCGTCTCCACCAAGACTAAAGCGGGACTCGTCACTGAAGATGAGCCGCTGCCATTCTGAGTGACTCCATGACAGTCTGGTACGACACCACTGCAGTCTTTGGTGACGGTGACGTGGTGTTAAGGACAGTCATGGTAACGGTCTGTGTGCATGTAGTACTGCGTGGTGCAGCCGTCTGCCGATGGTGCTGCACCAACAGGATGACTCATGGAGGACTTCAAGCCAGGAATCGTGGATACCCTGGTCCTCCTGCCCTAACGAAAGTCCCAGATTAGATCCCAGTCGGAATACTGGTCAGGAAAACCGCTGTGTGATATTTTGCCCTACTCGAGTTGTACTTCAGAGCACCACCCGTCTGGAGGCTTCCTTGCCCAGTGTTACTGCAGCCGCTTTAATCCGATAGAGGCTCTGAATCTGGAGTGCGGGGTCGTGCGAGGTTCCTCTCGCTCACGCCGGCCTCTGAGAGACGACAGCGTGCTTATGTAATCGGTCTGGGGCCGACTCATGTGAAGCGCAGTCCTTACATGCTCCCCCGTTTCCCTCCCGCTCCGTCACTCTCTGCAGCTCTCCTCTCACTCCTGTGGAAGAGCCGGACTCGGCCTGAGCGCAGCTTTAACAGCTCAGTGAATCTCCGCTTCGCCTGCGCGCTGCGTTAGTCACTGGACCTGCTACAACAGGCACCTTAAAGGGGAATTCCACCGGTTTGTTTCTGTATCTGCTTAATTCAGGCGTGAAGGCGTAAACAGAGCCAGTCAGCGTGGTCTGGTGTGAAGCGCTCCGTAATGGGCCGAGTCAGATTGTCCACAGTGGTGGTGAATGGAACCAGACAGACAGGTCTTCTCTCTGTTATGGTTGCAGGTGGAATGAAAAGCCTCGTGATGTAACGGTACATAGGTGTAACATTGATTACCTGTGTTATCTTGAGCTGGTTAAAGGTCACCTGGCATGTTTAAGGTGGTAGTAGCTCCAGGCTGATGGGTCTATAAATGATGGGTCTATAAATACCTGTGGGGTGGGAGTGACGGATCCATAGATTGGGAAGAGGTGCTACAGTGCAGGGAATGTCTCGTTCCATGTGTGGAAAATGGCTCCAGAGCAGATGTTAATGATTGGCTAAAAGGAGGGACCGCATGTGGGCGTGGCCAAATACCATAGTGTGAAGGAAGTAGCTGAATCTGCAGGTGTGTGGAAGCGTACGGTCATACGGGTCTACCAGCTGTGGATACAATCCCAGTCTACAGGGAATTCTCCTCGGAACTGTGCCAGGGAAGGCATCCACCAAATCTGGCCCACCAAAGTGTGTCTGAACATTTGATGTGGTTACCTGTTAACCCAATTAGCTGCCAGATGTTCCTCCAGGTGTATTTTTCCCGGTAAGCGTGTGGCTCAAATGACGGTCACACCAAAGCTTTCGGTTTCATTTACGTTCTGCGCAGCATTCCAACATTTTCGGAAACGGAATGTTTTACATCAGATGTTAAATCATGTTCCATCCACCTGGTTGAAGAGATTCCCAGTTCTCAGTGGCCTCCAAAGCAAACCACACTTTATAGGTTGGGCTAAAGCGTTACAGTGCTGCAGGGAGCTGTGAGGAAAAGGAAATTCATTATTTCCAGGATTTCCTGATTTTCCCGTCATCAGCATTCCATATAAACACCCTGAAGACAAGTGTAGGTGTACTGGTGGTTCTAGATAGTAAATAGAGTGTCTATATGTGTGTTGTAGACATGGAGACCCCTGGTTGCCATCTCCACCACCTTAACTGAATACATTCAACCCACGTTAAGGCAGTCAGGTGTAGGTTCACTGGTGGTTCTAGATAGTAAATAGAGTTTCTGTATGTGTGTTGTAGACCTGGAGACCCCTGGTTCCCATCACCACCACTGTATAGAACATCTAAACCACCTCACACCAAACCCACCTCTCCGTTTACGTCCCAGACGCTGATTCCCCTCTAACGGCGCTGGTCTGGATTTTTCCCGTGGCTCTTTGCCTTTAAGGAATGTTACAGTGGAACCTTGGGCAGCAAGGCTGGTTTCATAAGCCTTCATGCTCCACCTCCCTGTTCAGCTCAGAGAGAACCGGGAGGAGAGGAGGTAGGGGTTGCAGATGAGAATATGAAGAAGGCCTGTATTATTATTATTATTATTATTAGTGAGTGCATTAGTGAGTGCATTAGTGAAAGTGACAGGCGGATGGGTGGATGAACAGAAACAGAGATGGACTGAAAGATACCGAGGCGAGGAAGTGAGAGCGGTGAAAGTGAGAGTGCTGCTGAGTCTCTCAGGAAGTGCCCCTCTATGACATCACTCCTATCCTCCAATCAGCTTCCTGTTTCTTTCCTGTTCCTCTGTGCATGTGTGATGGAACACGCTGCTCCGGTCTCGTTAGTCATACAGGGGTCTGATAAGGTGTGCTGTACTCGGAAGACCTGGGCGGGACCGACGAGCGCCGTCTGGTTGCTCTGCAGCGTGCGGGGAACTTTCACTAGTGTGAGGAAAGTGAGGCACCCCAGGCTCCCCAACATTACCTCTCATTGGTTTCCGGTTTGTTCAACACCGTCTTGCACAGGCTGATGAGATGCTGCGTCACTCTTGTGATTGAGGTTGGTCAGCGTGCTCATGGCATGATGCGAGGCACACGTCCGGCCAGCCTGCACAGTGCCTTGTTGACAACTGGGGTCCATGGCTTCATGGGATCTACACCACACACAGGCCCAACCATCAGCCCAAGAAACTGGTACAGTGACTCCTCAGACCCACACCACATCTTGCCAGTCCTTTAGGGTCCGGTTAGCAACCCCACGAGCCCAGGTGCGGCGCTGTGTTCGGTGTGGTGGTGTTAACAGAAGCACTCTGGTGGATCTTCTGCTCCCATATCCCATGGAAGCGAATGAATGATGCACTGACCTGTCGGAGATGTGTGTGCAGCTCCTGCATCTCCAGACGCCACAGGTTACACACCCCTCCCCCACCCCCACCACCACCATCAAGGCCTGGGCAGGTGCGTAGCACTTTCCCCCGGTATGGTCCGGAGACACGACGTCCATTACTATTCACATTAACATTCCGGAAGGTTAAGGCGCAACATCTGCCCCCTCAGCCCAACATTCACCCCTCTCAACCCAACATCTGCCTCCCTTAACCTCTCAACCCAGCATCCGGCCGTGAACAGATCCCAGCGTTGTGGTGTTGGGGGAGGACATGTTTACCTCTGTACAGCCATGTCTGATAAATATCTGACAGTAATCAGCCTGATCGTTTCCAGTCCAGCCCCACGGCCTGCTGCGGCTTTGGCCTACTGTCTACTGCACCTTTACTGTTTACTCCAGATGTTACTCCAGACTGTATACTTTACACCGCGGGTCAAAGGGTCACTTGTGGGTCCCTGGAGAAGCGCTGACCTCACACCGCTGTGTTTATTGAACCAGTGTTGAGCTATTCAGCACCAGGGCACCTTCACACAGGCCTATGGTGTCATCAACCCATCAACATCCTCCTGCCAAACACGCTCGCCAGCAGCTTCGTGCAGTGTCCTACTCTCTCAGAGCTTCTGGGGAATACACCATCTCCACCGACTACAGGCAGCGATAGGCTTACAGGTGGAGTTATTGATAGGTGTATAGATGGAGTTACTGATAGGCTTATAGGTGGAGTTAGTGATAGGCTTATAGGTGGAGTTAGTGATAGGCTTATAGGTGGAGTTATTGATAAGTGTATAGGTGGAGTTACTGATAGGCTTACATCTGGATTTACTGGTAGTCTTGTAGGTGGAGTTACTGATAGTCTTGTAGGTGGAGATACTGATTGTCTTATAGGTGGAGTTACTGATAGTCTTATAGGTGGAGTTACTGATAATCTTACAGGTGGAGTTACTGATAGTCTTATAGGTGAAGTTACTGATAGTCTTACAGGTGGAGTTACTGATAGTCTTACAGGTGGAGTTACTGATAGTCTTACAGGTGGAGTTACTGATAGTCTTACAGGTGGAGTTACTGATAGGCTTACAGGTGGAGTTACTGATAGGCTTACAGGTGGAGTTACTGATAGGCTGACAGGAGTTACTGATGGGATGATAGGTGGAGTTACTGATAGGCTTGTAGGTGGAGTTACTGATAATCTTACAGGTGGAGTTACTGATAATCTTACAGGTGGAGTTACTGATAGTCTTACAGGTGGAGTTACTGATAGGCTTACAGGTGGAGTTACTGATAGGCTTACAGGTGGAGTTACTGATGGGATTATAGGTGGAGTTACTGATAGGCTTGTAGGTGGAGTTACTGATAATCTTACAGGTGGAGTTACTGATAATCTTACAGGTGGAGTTACTGATAGTCTTATAGGTGGAGTTACTGATAGGCTTATAGGTGGAGTTACTGATAATCTTAAAGGTGGAGTTACTGATAATCTTACAGGTGGAGTTACTGATAGTCTTATAGGTGGAGTTACTGATAGTCTTATAGGTGGAGTTACTGATAATCTTACAGGTGGAGTTACTGATAGTCTTATAGGTGGAGTTACTGATAATCTTACAGGTGGAGTTACTGATAGTCTTATAGGTGGAGTTACTGATAGTCTTACAGGTGGAGTTACTGATAGGCTTATAGGTGGAGTTACTGATAGTCTTATAGGTGGAGTTACTGATAATCTTACAGGTGGAGTTACTGATAGTCTTATAGGTGAAGTTACTGATAGGCTTATAGGTGGAGTTACTGATAATCTTACAGGTGGAGTTACTGATAGGCTTATAGGTAGAGTTACTGATAATCTTACAGGTGGAGTTACTGATAGGCTTATAGGTGGAGTTACTGATAATCCTACAGGTGGAGTTACTGATAGGCTTATAGGTGGAGTTACTGATAATCTTACAGGTGGAGTTACTGATAATCTTACAGGTGGAGTTACTGATAGTCTTATAGGTGAAGTTACTGATAGGCTTATAGGTGGAGTTACTGATAATCTTACAGGTGGAGTTACTGATAGGCTTATAGGTAGAGTTACTGATAATCTTACAGGTGGAGTTACTGATAATCTTACAGGTGGAGTTACTGATAATCTTACAGGTGGAGTTACTGATAATCTTACAGGTGGAGTTACTGATAGGCTTACAGGTGGAGTTACCTCTTACAGCAGGTCAGTTATGGAGAACTGTACAACGACATTCCGGTTGCAGCTCAGCCAATCGGGTTTCAGGAACAGAGCTCTCCGTTTTATGAGAACATGAAACACGTTCCTGTTCTGTTTTCTCCTCCTGCAGAACGAGCGTTATCCCCCGCTCCACTTCACCTGGCTCCTGTTAGCGTCAGCGCTAGTGTGTCTCTGCTGTCCGTTTGCTGGAACACATGGGGCGTTCGGTTCTCAGCATGTTCTGTGGGTCTCTCGCGTTCACACTCGTAAACGCCGTATCTGGCCTTTCGCAGATCAGACCGTAGCGAGGAGATTCGCCACGTTCGTTTCACAATCGCCGCGTTAGCTGTGAGGCCAGACTCTGACGCCACGGCCGGTGTTAAATATCCGCCAGCGCCGGAGCACGGACGCTCCGAAAGGCCAGAACTCCAAACAGTCCATCAGGATGTTTGTTGTGACAGCGAAGGTCGTCTCTGGATTCAGGACGGGTTCCTCAGGTTCCGTCTCGCCAGCGCGTCGCGGCTCGCTGTTTGCTTGTCGATACAGCGGTTTATTTTTCTCGGGTCTGACGGAGGCCCGGATTGTCTCGCCGAGGCAGAACTAACAGCCCCGGAAATAAATCTGGGAGCGCAGTGAAAGCCGACTCGGCAGCGGGAATAGGACGCCTTTGTGCTGCGTGCTGTTTTCCCCCTAAGCTCTCCGTCCAGAACCGATTGTGAGTTACTGCCTGGGGGCCAGCAGGGTCAGCGTGACCCATGGAAATAGGATTCTGTTTCTGAGGCCCGATATGCCTTTCAGTGTACGTAAGGGAAAGTTCAAACTGCCTCCTCCTCCTCCTACTCCTCCTCCTTCTCCCCCTCCGAGGGTCTAGGCCGGGGGTCCCAAACAGCTTCATGTATTTACGGTCCATCTTCTTTCATGTTTCTGCGGCTCGTTATTTACAACTAACGGGAAGACCTGCTTCACACGACGGAGGCATGCTTGAACTCTGGGGTGGTGCGGGTGAAGCAGATCTTCCCATTAAGCTGGTAGTACCTTCAGGCTCCTGCAGATGGCGCTGCATGAGGATGACGGGGCTATAAACACCAGCGGGGTGCGAGTGACGGGATCCACAGATTGGGAAGAGGTGCTACAGTGCAGGGAATGTCTCGTTCCATGTGTGGAAAACGCTCCAGAGCAGATGTTGATGATTGGCTAAAAGGAGGGACTGCATGTGGGCGTGGCCAAAGACCACAGTGTGAAGGAAGTAGCTGAATCTGCAGGTGTATGGAAGCGTACGGTCATACGGGTCTACCAGCAGTGGATACAATCCCAGTCTACAGGGAATTCTCCTCGGAGCTGTGCCAGGGAAGGCATCCACCAAATCTGATATACATCCAGGAACTTGTCCAGTCCCACCAAATCCAGTCCCAGCTGTTACTGGTGCTCATGGAGGTGTTACACGCTATTAGGAGTGGTTCAGTCACAGGGAGCTGTCTTTACATTAATGAATGGGCTATTGTATTTCGCTGGTGTCCCCCCCCCCCACCCCGAGAAGACCCCCTGGCTTGGGTCGCCCTGCTAACTTGAGACCCCAGGAGAAGGCTTTTGAGGCTTGGTTGCTGGTGTCTGGAAGATTTAGCCCAGTGCTGGGGGATTGGGTCGCGCGGGTCTTCTGTGCACATGTGTAGTGCATGTGTGGCTCCCTGGCTGCGCCGGGTGTCTGTTAGTGTCAGTTAAGAGTCATAAGACGGAGAGACGGGATCTCCTGGTAGACAAAGACCTCCTTCTGTTCGTCCAGCTGCGCATGAGGCTACGGTCTTTCCGCTTAAGGCTGACCGCGCCGAGCCAAAGCCGGCTAAATGCGGACGCATTTACGCAGACACACTTCTATATGCGTGGACGCCGAGGACCGGGCACACATGCGCGTAGCACAAATGAGCAGTGAGCCGGCCGGACCGGAGCCAGACAGTGGGCTCCAGAGGAGCACAATACGCACCATTCAGCGGGGGGAGTCCCCAGCCAGCTGCCGCGTCGTCCAGCCAGATTACAGTCCTGTCTGACCTCGGGACAATCACGGACAGTGTGGTTCCGCCGCTGTCAGGGTCCTGCCCAGGGCCACTGGTGACGACAGGGCCTGCAAGTCGGCCCTAACCCTGTGATGATGTTTACCTTATAACGTTAAAGTGAGTGGGCGGGGCTAAACTGCACATTGTGTTTCCTGCTTAGCTTCCATATATGGACTGAATGGACAAGAGGTCCCCTGTCCACTCACTGTCCACTCTATTAGACACTCCTACCTTGCTGGTCCACCTTGTAGATGGACAGTCAGAGACGATAGCTCATCTGCTGCTGCACAGTGCAGTGCTGGTCATCCTCTAGTGCTTCATCAGTGGGCACAGGACACTGCCCACAGGACACTGCCCCACAGGACACTGCCCACAGGACGCTGCCCACAGGACGCTGCCCACAGGACGCTTCCCACAGGACACTGCCCACAGGACGCTGCCCACAGGACGCTGCCCACAGGAGGCTGCCCACAGGACGCTGCCCACAGGACGCTTCCCACAGGACACTGCCCACAGGACGCTGCCCACAGGACACTGCCCACAGGACGCTGCCCACAGGACGCTACGTCCCACAAGACAGATTCAGTCATATATCCATCCATCCATCCATCCATTAATTCATCCATTCATATATCCATCCATCCATCCACTCATATATCCATCCACCCATCCATTAATTCATCCATTCATATATTCATCCATCCACTCATATATCCATCCATCCAACCATTAATTCATCCATTCATATATCCATCCACCCATCCATTAATTCATCCATTCATATATCCATCCACCCATCCATTAATTCATCCATTCATATATCCATCCATCCATCCATTAATTCATCCATTCATATATCCATCCATCCATCCATTAATTCATCCATTCATATACCCATCCATTCATATACCCATCCATTCATATATCCATCCATTCATATATCCATTCATTCATTCATATATCCATCCATTCATATATCCATTCATTCATTCATATATCCATTCATTCATTCATATATCCATTCATTCATATATCCATTCATTCATTCATATATCCATTCATTCATATATCCATTCATTCATTCATATATCCATCCACCCATCCATTAATTCATCCATTCATATATCCACCCATCCATCCATTAATTCATCCATTCATATACCCATCCATTCATATATCCATCCATTCATATATCCATTCATTCATTCATATATCCATTCATTCATATATCCATCCATTCATATATCCATTCATTCTTTCATTCATTCATTCATATATCCATCCATCCATCCAGCCATTCATTCATTTATGTATCTGTCCATCCATGCATCCATCTATCCATATCCATTCATTCATTCATTCATTTATTCATCCATTCATTCCTGTGTTCTAGGCTCCTTATCCCACAAGGCACTGTGGCCCATAAGGCGCTGTTGGGTGACTGGTTCTTATTGGTGGACGCTTCTCAGTCCAGCAGTGATGTGTGCAGCACTGCTGTGTCTGGTCCACTCACACCAGCACCACACACACTAACACCCCACCACCACGTCAGTGTCACTGCAGTGCTGAGAATGATCCACCACCCACATCATACCTGCTCTGTGGGGGTCCTGTGGGGGTCCTGACCATTGAAGAGCAGGGTAATACAGTACACAGAGAAACAGATGGACTACAGTCTGGACCTGTACACCTACAGAGTGTCCTGTACGGTCCGTGGAGCTGGTGTGTGAGCTGTTGTGTGAGTGCGTACGGGAAGCGAGCGGACCCTCGGAGTGTAAGGGGTTAAACCGTTTGGAATGTGATGGATCGTTTTTGCGGAATCTGCTATATGCATTACAGAAAGGGGCCAAAGCCCGCCGAGCCAAGTGGAGCGCCGGCTCTCCGGAGACTCGGCCGATAACAGTCCTGCGTTTGTTATTCTCCACCAAAACAAGACCCAGTTCTCGAGGAACTCCACCCACAGCCTGCACTGAGACACCACCACCCCCAACCCCCCACCTCCCGAACCCGAGATGCTTAAAGACAAACCCCGGCGGATGCCCAGCGCTGCCGAGGTCAGCAGGAGGCGTGTTAGGAATATTGGATTTATTGATTCTAGCTGCCCGGCGCTGGCTCGGCGCTGGCTCGGCGCTGGTCCGGGCCGCAGGGTGAGGAACTGGTCCTGGATGTTTACGCGGCTCCGTGTGGGCAGTCTCCGGCGTGAATGGACTGTTACTGATGTGTGGTCTGGAGAGCCGAGAGACGGAGATATGCTCCGTGAGGTCTGCGGTGGGGACTCTCCAGGCCTGAAACTCAAACCAGCCTAGTAAAACAAACTGTGGAAGGAGCCCCCGGACCACGCACCGCCCCCTCGGGGGTGGGCACATGGGCATGGTCCTATCACAGGACCTCGATTTATTTCCGGTTCGTTTATTTACAGTTAACGTTTAAATCAACAGGGAATAAACCGGAATACGGAATTCTGTCTACTGAAAGATCTTACCGTCCAAAAACTGGGTCCCCTGTAACTGAACCGGACCTAACGGCGTGTAACACCTCCACCAGGACCAGTACCAGCTGGGATTGGATTCGGCCAATCCGACTATTAGACTGGACATTCCGACAATTCCTTACGGATGCTTTTGATGATGAGTGTATGTGCGCAGTGCATGCTGGGTATTGTAGTGAAAGAACACGGATAGATGAAAATGGTTGACAGCTCAGAGTGACAGCTGTGAAGTTGATGCAGATCCCAACGTAAACCATTCCTAGTTGTAGGCTGGAATGCTGGACAAGTTCGGATCTGAGGGTTGTTGTGAAAGACTGACGCATTTCAACCGGTTGTTTTCTCCCCTACAGAATCCAGGACCTGGAGGTCACCAGAGGACAGGGGTCATTCCCGGGACAGCGTCTGATCAAAGCGTCAGAGGTGAGTCGATGGAAGTTGAACCTCAGGCTTCAGTGATGTGGCTGGATGTGTTTTCCCTTGGTAACGAGATTAGCACTGTAAGCAGGACGTGCGGGCTGGAATGATGGAATGCTGTTGTCCGTCACTTGCGTGGCTCCAAGTCGTCCCCCCGGTGTTGGGCTACGTGTGGTCTGGTTGAGTGTAAATACACTGTAAAAAGATGATTGTTTTTTTTCGTCTTGAGAAATCGCAGCCCTGTGTTGGATCGGCCCCAGTGCCAGGTTTTCCCGGGTTAAGGCCCGGGAAGGTATTAGCCGGGAAGTGGATTGGTGGAGATTACTGGTGTGTGTTTGTCGGCACGCCCCGAGAAAGCGCGTGGCAGCAATGAGCCGAGAGCGAGCCACACGATAAAGTCCCGGCAACGAGACCTGAGGAAGCGTGGCCCTCGCCGCTGCCCTGAAAGCCGTTCCCGGACCGGTCCCGGATCACGGGATTCGGTTATTAGGCCTCTGGTCTCCGGGTGGAGGTAGGAAGGCTGATTAAGATATGAAGTGATTACCGAGATCAGGTCCAGTTACCGTCTCGTAATGTGGGAGCGTCAGGCTCTCCTGTAAGAGCTTTACGGTGGATTTTCCCGGTTGTGAGGTGATTACTATGAGCCGGGAACAGTCTGCGAATCCGAAGCCTCACGCTCCTGAGAGATTAGCGCGCCGCCGCCCTGCGGACTCCCTGGAGGCCTGCACACGGGTGATTTCAATTTCCACACAATCCCAAACAGTCACGGCGGCGTTCAACTGATTCCATTCAGAAATCCCCTCCGCAGCCCGCACGAGGCCGAGAGGGGGATCCGAAGAGCTGTGATGACTTCACTTGGATCCGGAATAAACGAGTGTAGGAGGTTATGGTGCTAGGGGTGGGTGACACGGTGGGTGACACGGTGAATAACGATAGATCCTGATACTATAATACATTCACACCATATATATTATTACAGTCTAGGAAGGGCTTCATGGGATTTAATTGGGAATTGATTGGGATTTGATTGGGAATTGTTTGGGATTTGATTGGGAATTGTTTGGGAATTGTTTGGGATTTGATTGGAATTTGATTGGGATTTGATTGGGAATTGTTTGGGATTTGATTGGAATTTGATTGGAATTTGATTGGGATTTGATTGGGAATTGTTTGGGATTTGATTGGAATTTGATTGGAATTTGATTGGGAATTGGAAGCGACTGTATAGAACCTATAGAGCCTCTAATACAGCACTGTGTAATAGTGAACATGTACGACTACAGCGGCCTTAATCCAGTAAACCCAGTTAAACAGGCCGAATAATCCATTCATCCATTCATTTATCATCCACCCATCCATCCATCCATTCAATCATCCACCCATCCATCCATCCAGCCATCCATTTATACTTTTATTCATCCATCCATCATCCATATATCTATTTATCCATTCATATATCCATCCATCCATCCATTCATTAATTAAATCCTATCATATATCCCTCCATCCATCCATTAATTCATCCATTCATATATCCATCCATCCATTTATCCTTTTATTCATCCAGCCATCCATATATCTATCTATTCGTCCGTTCATATATCCATTCATTCATCCATCCATCCATCCATCCATCCATCCATTCATTCATTCATTTGTTCATTCATTCATATATCCATCCATCCATCCACTCATATATCCATCCATCGGTGATGATGTCAAGGCGCCAGACACATCACTAAACTCCTACACTTGGGTGTTGTGTAGTCGTGGTGGTTTGTCTGGAGTCTGTGTGTCGAGTCTTGTGATGTGTATGATTATGTATGAACTGCTGTCCCATGCTCTTTGAGGTAACCCCCCCCCCCGCAATGGTATGCTCCGTGTAGTGGGAGGGGCATATGGGGTATAAAAGAGGCATGGGGGAAAATGGCGGTAGTTGGGGAAGTGCAGCTAGTTGCCCACTCTGGACGAGGTACCTTTTATAGGGGTCGACTAGCCGTCTTGTTTTATGTTACACACGTCCATCCATCCATCCATCCATCCATCCATCTATCTGTCTCCTAGGCTGCTCTTCCTTCTGGGTCCAGTCAGTGCTGGAGCCTGTCCCAGTGCACAGTGAACCCGGGTTGAACTGGTTCTGTTCAGGCTGCGTATAACCATGGTCCTATTCAGGAAGCCAGTCTGTTACGTCAGCTTTTACTGGAACCACTTTTTATTTCTGCATAATACAATACATTAATATAATCTGGATTATTCCTACACTTTCTACCACTGGATTAATATAATCTGGTATTATATATCTAGTTTGTTTTATAGCACTGGAATAATTTAACTTTGTACCCCAGGATTATATAATCTGAGGTTATTTCTACACTTTGTACCCCAGGATTATGTAATCTGAGGTTATTTCTACACATTGTACCCAAGGATTATGTAATCTGGGTTATTTCTACACTTTGTACCCCAGGATTATATAATCTGGGGTTATTTCTACAGTTTGTACACCAGGATTATATAATCTGAGGTTATTTCTACGGTTTGTAGACCAGGATTATATAATCTGAGGTTATTTCTACAGTTTGTAGACCAGGATTATATAATCTGGGGTTATTTCTATGCTTTGTACCCCAGGATTATATAATCTGAGGTTATTTCTACATTTTGTACCCTAGGATTATATAATCTGAGATTATTTCTACACATTGTACCCAAGGATTATATAATCTGAGGTTATTTCTACACTTTGTACCCCAGGATTATGTAATCTGAGGTTATTTCTACACATTGTACCCAAGGATTATATAATCTGAGGTTATTTCTACGGTTTGTACCCCAGGATTATATAATCTGGGGTTATTTCTACACTTTGTACCCCAGGATTATATAATCTGGGGTTATTTCTACGCTTTGTGCCCCAGGATTATATAATCTGGGGTTATTTCTATGCTTTGTTGCTCAGGATTATATAATCTGGGGTTATTTCTACGCTTTGTACCCCAGGATTATATAATCTAAGGTTATTTCTATGCTTTGTGCCCTAGGATTATATAATCTGAGGTTATTTCTACACTTTGTACCCCAGGATTATGTAATCTGGGTTATTTCTACGCTTTGTACCCCAGGATTATATAATCTGGATTATTAATGGTTCTGTTTCTCCGTACTGTAAGAGTGCTGCAGGCCTGTCAGTCTTAGCTGCGTTTCTGACGGTAGTGTGGGTGTTGGGGAGGTTGGTTCTGGCTCCACTTATTGGAAGTAGGTTCTGTAGGCCCGGGTCGGAGTGAGCCCCTTTGATTGGTCTGCGGTCCGTGTGAGTCGGCGGGCCTGAGCGTCTCCGA
The DNA here is from genome assembly GCA_024036415.1 of Prochilodus magdalenae. Taxonomy (NCBI): domain Eukaryota; kingdom Metazoa; phylum Chordata; class Actinopteri; order Characiformes; family Prochilodontidae; genus Prochilodus; species Prochilodus magdalenae. The sequence continues at coordinate 230,799 of JAMWET010004091.1, read as the reverse complement.
GGTTTTCCGTCCTCTGTTGTCACAGCTAGTTACGGATCTGAGCGTCAAGAAAATGTGCTCACAAAGCTCTTTGTCTTTCCACACGTCTCCCCCTGGCTCGCTCCCGGGGGCGGGGCCTCCATAAAACAAGCAGCTGAGGAAGGCAGTCGTGAATTCGGTCCACGGAAAGAAGGGAAGAAAAATCCACCCCGGAGCCAAAGAATGCGAGATGTGTGCTGCTAGAAAGCTGGACGGCCTTCAAGTTCCAAAGGACAGAGACGGGGAAAGGATGGAGGGGTGGAGGGTGGGGGGCACTGTGCCCGCTCGTGTCCGGAGGGCGGCGCGGTTAGGAGCGTATAGGCTCTGTCTATGGGATGGACTGCACTCCTGCTGTCTCTTAAAGGAGACCGGGTGGAGGATAGGTCATGTGGCACGGAGGGGGGCTGGCTGGGGCTGGTGGGTGGAGGGGGTCAGGGGGCGGTGTTAGCATTAGAACAGGCTATTGCCTAAAGGTCTGGGTGGGCATGGCACCGAAGCTCGTCCCTGCGATCAAAATGGGCTGCGCGGGTTCTTCTCCCCCTGCTTCTCCTCCTGCTTCTCCCCCTGCTTCTCCTCCTGCTTCTCCTCCTGCTTCTCCTCCTGCTTCTCCTCCTGCTTCTCCCCCTGCTTCTCCCCCTGCTTCTCCTCCTGCTTCTCCTCCTGCTTCTCCCCCTGCTTCTCCTCCTGCTTCTCCTCCTGCTTCTCCTCCTGCTTCTCCCCCTGCTTCTCCCCCTGCTTCTCCTCCTGCTTCTCCTCCTGCTTCTCCTCCTGCTTCTCCTCC
>JAMWET010004091.1:212500-225000 GCA_024036415.1 Prochilodus magdalenae | reverse complement strand
AGGTGGTTGTTAGGAGGAAGTGGATTAAATTATAAGACCACCAGACAAGTAAATGAGCCCCCTGTGACTGAAACGTACCTAACAGCGCGTAGCACCAATAACAGCTGGGACTGGATTGGGCATGGACTGGACTGGAGGTTTCTGGATGTAGGCCGCATGAATGTTCAGACGCTCGTTGGTGGGCCCGATTTGGTGGAGGCCTTCCCTGGCACAGTTCTGAGGAGAATTCCCTGTAGACTGGGATTGTATCCACTGCTGGTAGACCCGTATGACCGTACGCTTCCACACACCTGCAGATTCAGCTACTTCCTTCACACTATGGTCTTTGGCCACGCCCACATGCAGTCCCTCCTTTTAGCCAATCATTAACATCTGCTCTGGAGCCATTTTCCACACATGGACCGAGACATTCCCTGCACCGTAGCACCTCTTCCCAATCTATGGATCCCGTCACTCACACCCCACAGGGATTTATAGACCATCATCCTCGTATAGCGCCATCTGCAGGAGCCTGAGCGTAACTCCTGGTTTTGTCCGGTGATCAGAGATATCTCTCAATAGCTCGCACTAAATGGTAGTATACTTTCATTTGTGGTTGTGATGTCACAACAGATGGAATATTTGCCGGCATCTGATTGGTTAAATTTACCCAAAAGCTGTTCTTGCCATTTTGAAAAAAAATTGCACTCCTTAAAAAACACCTCAGTGTAAAATCCATTCATCTCTCCAGCCCTGGTGGTCCTGAGTTCACTGGATGACACAAGGCAGAGCCCCCCGCCTCCCCGACTGATCAGTCCCCACAGCAGACGGCTCTGTGTTCACGCTCTCTCTAAAAGTAGCTCTAATTCCAGACCGGCTGTGGAGTCCAACTGCAGCTTGCGTCACTGCACAGTGCGGTTGGCCGATTCATCCACTCACACAGGTTCTGTCATCTCCGTCCTCCATCTCTAAACCCTCCATCCTCCTCCCAACAGACACTTCACACCAGTACCTTCAGGCTCCTGCAGATGGCGCTGCACGAGGATGATGGTCTATAAATCCTTGTGGGGTGTGAGTGACGGGATCCGTAGATCGGGAAGAGGTGCTACAGTGCAGGGAATGTCTCGTTCCATGTGTGGAAAATGGCTCCAGAGCAGATGTTAATGATTGGCTAAAAGGAGGGACCGCATGTGGGCGTGGCCAAAGACCATAGTGTGAAGGAAGTGGCTGAATCTGCAGGTGTATGGAAGCGTACGGTCATACGGGTCTACCAGCAGTGGATACAATCCCAGTCTACAGGGAATTCTCCTCGGAACTGTGCCAGGGAAGGCATCCACCAAATCTGACATGCCCTTTCCAACAAGCCCTGGATTGCTTTGCCCGCGTTCAGAACCAGAGGTAGCACAGTCTTGAGTTAGGTGCGCCCTAGCTGGCCTTGCCGAGATGTTCACCCACGGCGGAGGTCTGGAGAGCCAGGGTAATATAGAGCACGGCTGGGCGTTTTGCTCCCTCCCCAACCAGACATGGCTTTTTGTAGTAGTCTTTAGGAACCTGGAGAACCAGGAGAACCAGGAGAACGTGGAGAAAGCAGTGTTCAGTGTCTCATCTTTAAACCTCTGTTGTCTAGCGGATAAATGATCCACAGGTTAGTAGAGCGTGGCTTCCCCTTTCCAGCCACACTCTGCCATGTTTGTGTTCACCGATGGTGGAACAAGGTTAAAGTTAGCTTCTTAACTTCCTGCTCCACCTTAAACGGTGCAGCATTTACATCCTGGCATCGTTTAAGGTGGACCGGGATATTCTAATAAGATGCCAACTTCATCTTGGACGTTGGAGGGTGGCCCAGAGATTTCAGCCCCTGTTAGGAGGACGACTGCCGGTGCTACTCGGCATCTCTGCTGCCGCTGACAGATCGGACTTAAAGCTACGTCTGAGTTACGTCATCTCGCTCATCTAGGCTACGTCAGGTCTCTGCGTGTGGTGTCGTAGATGGAAAGACAGAGCGTTAGCGTAACGTGAATGGAAGCCCAGCTCGTGTTGATCCGTTCCGGTAAGCTACATGCAGTCCTCCATGGCGCTGGCGGCTGAAAGGCGGGGATTGGGAAATGTTCCTGCTCTGCTGGTCTTGTTTTCTTCTTCTCCAAGCCTCCTGCTCCACGGGGTATCACGTCTCTCATTCGTGTCTCTCATTCGTGTCTCTTCTCATGCTGAGCTCGACAGCTTCTCCATTCCAAGAGGTTGACAGATTCCAGGTTGCGTGTCGTCTTCTCTCCGAACTTCATTTCAAGCAAGTAATTAAAAGAAACCGAAACAGAGGAGTCGTCAGATCGTATGACAGATACTCCACTCACTCGGGCGGGAGCGACGAGGGCCAACTGTCACCGTCACTGCGTTCTGTCTGCTGAAAGTCGTTAAACGTATTAATAGCTGAGCTGTATGTTCATACGCGGTATTTTGATGACCTGTGATGCACTCTCAGGTGACTCATTTATCTATGATACCGCCAGCCAGCCGTCTGTTCTCCGCCGAGAACAAGGGGACGACCTCTGCGGCTGTTGGGTTTTGTTATTTTGGATAAAGGAGAAACTGATGTGTGTTTAATCTTGGGGAAGAGGCTGTGGTTATAATTTGGGAGAACATTGGAAACAGTTCCTGTTTATTTAGCTGGCACGTTCCTCAGACCTGCTCCATCTGCCTCCGTCACACAGTTAGAGTGTGGGGTTGCGATGCCGTTGGGAAGGAAGATAAAGGTGACCAGGATCAATAACTGGTGATAAATTTAGACTGATATGATCAATATTTATTGAGCTACACATACAGAAGTCTGTCTCTCAGTATGGCGTTGGGCCGCTGTGTTTGCTAACCCAACACGCCAGACGTCTCGGTATGGAGCTGTAGAGGTTCCTAATGGAGTCCTGTGATAATCCATCCCATGCAGCTTGAACATCCTCACACAGTTCCTGCAGATGGTGCGGTAGGGGTGGAGGTGGAGGGACACCAGGACTTCTGGATGATCTGTTAAAGATGGGGGACCTGAACTTCCTGTTCTCCGGCTTGTTTTGGGAACTCTCCATTCCACCTTAAATGGTGCCGCAGGACGTTCTGGCGCCTGTACAAGCTGCAGTATTTAAGGTGGAACTGAACACTGGATTAGGAAACTGGTCAGCCTGGTGTAAAGACGGAACACCAACCGTGTACCGATGGTAGTTGGGTTCCTTGGGAAGGGAATGGAAAGTCCCAACATTCCCTTCCCAGCCCGGAACGCTGGATTTCTCCACCTAGTCCACCATGTTGGTTCTGTAGCTCCGTTGTGGTTGTATGTAACTGTTGGGCGTGTGATGAAGATGGTACTCCGGTGCTAAATCTGAACTAGCACGTTTTCTTTGGGACGGAATAAAATCCGATTCCACCCAAAATCTTCCCAGAACTACCATAAACAGCGTCTCAGACATCAGGCAGCGTATCCATAACCCCCTCGTGTAGGAACTTCCTGCGAGGGAGCTTTTAGAGACAGACGTCTGGTTACCTTCACCACCACCGTGGACAGTTCTGACTTGATACGTTCTCTAGACCGGAGCGTTACACACCACGCCGCTCGGAATGACTTTGTTTACATCTGAGTCGTTTAATTACACAGAGGTTTCTATTTTTTCCACTTTGTCACAGAGCTCGGGTTTGGCAATTGCCGCATTCTGCCACACACTAATGCATTTTGGGCTGCGCGCCCGCTAGCAGTGGCACTAGAAAATCTAAGTCTGAGATCAAACGGCAGCATGAGCAGCTGAATGTTTCAACTCGGCTGCCACCGCCGCTGATGGCCTGTCAGGAGAAAGTTGTTGAGGAGGGGAAAGCTGTAGCTTCTCATTATTTCCCCCCGGCGGCAGTGCGCTTTAATGGAGAGCTAGGCGGTTTGCCCGTTGAGGGAATTTCTAAGAGGAACAGAAAATCAGTCGTGGAAATTCAGGAGAAGTGGTGACAAGTTCGGAAACCAGTCCCCTGTAGCGGAGTCCTCCGGCATCCTTCCTGTGATGGACTGTTTGAGAGTTATACCATGAGGACTCTGCGCTCGGAGTCTTTCGTACAGGACCCTCTGCTATTAACATATTCCGCTCGTTGAGTTTGGCAGCTCTGCAGGTACAGCAGGGCTCTAGAGTGCGACCAATTTGGTCGCACATGCGACCTAATTTCTCAATTGTGCGACCAAAAAAAATCTGAGGTCGCACCAGTGCGACCAGCCGTTCGATGGGGAAAAAAGAAAAAGCCTTCGCGACTCTGAAAGTCTCCCTGTGGTTAAAACAGAGCCCATTTCGTGGTCTAAACCAATCAAAGATAGCGAAGGGCGGGACCCCCTCCTGATTGGCCGTGGTCCTGATATTCCTGTACGTTTGAAAGTGCATGTGCTGCAGTCAGACAGGGGTGCGTTTCCCAAAACCATCAAAAACTACGTTAGCAACTTACATAGTTGGAACGACACAGCTGCGACGCAAGTGTTTCCCAAAACCATGGTTCAAACTATGGAGGTAACCACGTTGTCCGAACCATCGTTAAGCGACACAGGTGTTTCCCAAAACCGTAGTTCCACCGAACGTTCGCAAACACTGTCGTTAAGTTGAGTAGTTGGAACTACAGCTGTAGACCTGTGGTTAGAAGCGTAGTTCTTGGTGACCGCGTCATCGATGACGCAGGACGCCAGGAAACGTGTCAGTAAGCTGAAAATTTACATGAAACTCCGGGTGCGAACATTTATACTGTCAAAGGCTGTCAAAATTGCTGTTTATGCCACCAGTATATAATGCAATGCAAATAAAGCGGAGAAACGGATCACATCGCTATCGCATGGCGTTTATCAGATTAGCCCACTGCGCCAATGAGACACAGCGATGTATCTCAGTAACTGCAGTATCAGAGCCTACAGATGCATCGGTGTGGCTAAAAGCTCTTCCATTTGTTCCTTCTAAAAGAAGCTTTACATATTATTACCATGTTCATAATGATAATGATGCACATTAATATATTATTAATACTTATATGTATTATTATTATTACATTTTTTATTTGCATTTTATTGTTGATTCTATTAATATTATAGTTGGATTTTTATAATATGAATAAACATGGGTTGCCAAAATAATGTGTTTATTACGTGATTTCGGTCACAACTATCAAATTTTGGTTTAATCTAAGTTTTAACACTGTTTCCCGCTGTGAAAGTCCGACCGAACACATCTGGAAACATGGTGGTTCGAACTATGGTGGTTCAAACCAACATTCTTCAAACTACTGTGGTACTAACAAAGTACGATGCTTTCGGGAAACGATGTTTAGTTTAACGATGCATCGGACCATGTTAGTTCAGTGCTAACCTCCGTCGTTGTACATGAAACGCACCCCAGAGCGGTGAGTAGCCTAGGCTCGTCGGATAAACAGAGCGGGTGTAGCTGCGTAACCTGGGAGGCTGATGGCTCCGTGTCAGAGCGTTGGTTATGTCAAGCCCTGGTCCGGAGACGGCATCAGATAACTAGCCACATACGATCGACTCCGAGTCACAGCCTGCACTGACTGTAAGGAGTTTGGGAAGACCATGGCCGGCAGTAGTACGTTTGTGACTGGTTCTAATACATTTCGAACACATTACACGCCCAACAAATGCGCTGCCCAAGTGTTACCTTTCTTGTAGAATTGTGCTTCAAATAAAGAACTTTATGTTGACCACATTGTTAATCATTTACAAGTCAATATTGCCTATATGGACAGCGATTTAAAAAAAGAAAAGAAAAAGTGAACATGTAAAACTGCTGTTCTGAATGTGATGCAGTTGAAAATTTGGGTGCACCTAACTTTGGTGCTGGTGCACCTAAGAAAAAACGTTAGGCGCACCAGTGCAACCAGTTCAAAAAGTTAGTCTAGAGCCCTGTACAGGTCACTTTCGAAAATCTGTTTCCCACATTCCAAACCAAAATGTTGATGTGCATGAAGCTAGTTTCGGATGAGACACTGTTTCTATTATACACCAAGATCATTCTAAAAACTTCCAAACTTCCACCACAGAGACTCGACTCTGACTCACGGCGACCTCGGATAAAGACTCGATTCAAACTCAGAGTCCCGAGACTCAAGACTCTACTCCGTCTTCCAACCCAGTGACCAGTATCTCAGACACTGGACTTGGACTTGCACCACAGAAAACTTGACTCAGCTCAAGCCTCAATTTAGAGTCAGTCCCTGGTGACTCAAGACTCAATTCAGTCTTCCATTGACCGAAGACTGGACTCCAAGCTTGCGTCTTGGAGACTAGACTTGAATTTGTGCCACAGAGACTTCATACTTCACTCTGACATATCCCGTGGTTACTTCAGTTGGATCCAAACTCAATTCGGACACAGTCTTCAGAGACTCCAGAGTGGACTCAGTCTCCCAGCCTGGTGACCAAAGACTTGACTAACACTTGCACAGAGACTCGAAACTAGACTCAGCACAGAGACTTAAGACTTGACTCTGAAACGTGCCACAGAGATTTAACACCTATCAAAACAACTGCCCAGAGATTCAAGACTCAACTCAGTCTGCCACCCCACTGACTAAAGACTGGACTCACTGAACTGTAGAGACTCAAAACTAGACTCAGACTTGCACCACAGAGACTTGAGACTTGATTCTGACTCATGCCATGGTGACTCAACTCGGAACAAGACTCAATCCAGACTCGTTCCCCAGAGACTTGTGACCCAGCTCAGTCTCCCACTCCAGTGCTTCAAGACTGGACTTGGACTTGCAATTTAGAGACTGCACTAAATCTAGTATCTCAGGGACCTGCGTCATAGAGTCTTGAGGCAAGACTCGCACTACAGATTCTATACTCCTCTTAAACTCCCTCTCCAGAACCAAAGTCACACCTCTCAGTCTCGCACCTTAGAGACTCCACTTAGTCTTTGTCCTCAGAGACTCGAGGCTCAGCTTAGATGTCCACCTCAGAGGCTTAAGACTGAACTTAGATGTCCACCTCAGAGGCTTAAGACTGAACTAAGATGTCCACCTCAGAGGCTTAAGACTGAACTAAGATGTCCACTTCAGAGACTCAAGATTGAACTTAGATGTCCACCTCAGGGGCTTAAGACTGAACTTAGATGTCCACCTCAGAGGCTTAAGACTGAACTTAGATGTCCACCTCAGAGGCTTAAGACTGAACTTAGATGTCCACCTCAGAGGCTTAAGACTGAACTTAGATGTCCACCTCAGAGGCTTAAGACTGAACTTAGATGTCCACCTCAGAGGCTTAAGACTGAACTAAGATGTCCACCTCAGAGGCTTAAGACTGAACTAAGATGTCCGCTTCAGAGACTCAAGACTGAACTTAGATGTCCACTTCAGAGACTCAAGACTGAACTTAGATGTCCACCTCAGAGGCTTAAGACTGAACTAAGATGTCCACCTCAGAGGCTTAAGACTGAACTAAGATGTCCACCTCAGAGACTCAAGACTGAACTTAGATGTCCACCTCAGAGGCTTAAGACTGAACTTAGATGTCCACCTCAGAGGCTTAAGACTGAACTTAGATGTCCACCTCAGAGGCTTAAGACTGAACTTAGATGTCCACCTCAGAGGCTTAAGACTGAACTTAGATGTCCACTTCAGAGACTCAAGACTGAACTTAGATGTCCACCTCAGAGGCTTAAGACTGAACTAAGATGTCCACTTCAGAGTCTTGAATCAAGAGTCAGACCTCCAAGACTTGACTGGGACCCCCACCACAAAGACTCGACTCAAACTTCCACCCCACAGACTTGCCTTAAACCTCCACCCCCAAACTCGACTCTGACTCAGACTCGAAGCCAGACTCACACTGCGACAGGTTTCCCTGTGTAAAGCGTGTGCGGGAGAATGAGGTCAGGTGGGACTGCTTCCTGATGCACGGGCCTTGTCGCTGTTATCCCTGTCCTTGGGTCTTGGGCCGTGCAGAGGCCTGGAGGTCACTTGGGCGAGTGAGAAATTGATAATCTTCGTGTCCCAGGGGTTCAGCTGTGCACGATGGGCGTGGGCTCAGAGAGAGCGAGAAAACACAGCATCCTGCCAACTCCTTCACGCGTCCAGAATCTTAGGAATTCTCCCTGCGGTTTTACAACCGACATGACATCAGCCAGTTGTTCTGCTTTTGTTGACAGCCTTCAGAGCGTGTCATCTGAGGGCTATATTTACTTTCCTCGTCTCCCGTGTCCTGGAATGTAGGTAGGCCTGCTTATACAGCAAGTCTAAGATGCTATTTGAGAATACATGGCCGCCTCCTGTCGCCGGGCAAGCTCGGGGGCCGACGTGACGCTCTCGGGAGTTTTGGCTCGGGACGACTGCTGGATCCAGCCGTTCTCGGGGCGGAGTTTGGAGAACGTCCAAGCAGCATTCTCTCTCAGAGGCCCGAGAAGAGTGGCGAGGGAGTGATGGGAGGCCGGTTAGAGAATGTGTGCGGGCACAGGGACATGTGGAGAGGTAAACGGTCCCTCTCTAATCACCTTACATAAATCGCTTACATAAACGCTGGGCTCCCCCGGCGGCCGCCAGAGGACGTTTGAGAATGCGGGCTGGATCCGTTTCCCACAAAGCCTGTAATGCTGTACTCATGAGCAAACCTGTGATCCCTTTTTTCCCTTCTGGCCTGCTCAGCTCACCACCACGGCTTACTGTAGATCCTACCTAATGACTCATTTGCGAAGTCTCTCGGTGCCTGCGGTCGCTGTTGTTGGGCTTGCACGTTGGTGAGGACCTCGTTCTGTAGAGAGGCTGCGCAGCTGTCCTCTACTGTACTCCCCTCTCCGGCCTGCCTTTGGATCGGGACACTTCCTGCTCTGTTGCTGTGGAATGTCCTGTTGCGCTGCAGCCCCGCCCCACCTCGTGGCACGTCCAGAGAGCTCTGGTCAGTCCAGTGACCACAAGCTTGTGCACTTTGGCTTTAGCGCCCTGCCAGGAAGGAGACAGGAAAGCTCTCTAAGACGGGCTTAAGTGCCCTGATGCCTAGCTCTCACTCTCCGTTGAGGAGCAGCAAATCCAGCGCGGCCTGTCGGAAGCTTCGGGACACTGAGCAGATCAAAATCCAAACCGAAGGGAGCATGTTTCCTTTGCTGTGGTGCAGAACACTGATTAGAACCCGTGGTTCCGCGGAAGGTCCTTTAGGGGCGGGTCGTGCTGATGCAAGGACGTGTCTCATCGCTGTACTTGATTGACCACGAATCCGGACACTCAGTCTCCCAACCCAATGACTAACGACTGTCTTGAACCACATGGACTTGAAACTTGACTCAAAAGAGACTTGAGACTTGACTCTGACTCGTGAAATAGACTTAACTCAGAACAAGACTCAATGCTGACTCATTCCCCAGAGACTTGAGACTCAGTCTCCCACTCGAGTTCTTCAAGACTGGACTTGGACTTGCATTTTAGACACTGGACTGGAGCCTTGAGGCGAGACTTGGACTCACACCACAGACTCGAGACTCGTCTCAAACTGCCATCTCCAAGACCTGACTGGGACCCCCGCCCCAGAGACTCGAGCCGAACTTCCACGACTGTCCTTAACACCACGTCACCGTCACCAAAGACTGCAGTGGTGTCGTACCAGACTGTCATGTGACTCAGAATGGCAGCGGGTCGTCTTCAGTGACGAGTCACGCATACCATACAACATTTTCCGAATGTTGCACTGAGAATGTTCTTCCTCTGTTCATGTACCATGTACCCTGACAACATCCTCAACATCCTCTGAACGCTGCGGTGGATTCGTTATCTCTTACTCACCATATAACCCTATAGGAACCCTATAGGGACATTTTCTGAATTTCTAATTTCATTAGAACTTGTAGCTAACGTTAGCCAAAGTTCTGGGAACGTTCCCTGCTAGCCGGGTAGCTAACTAACCCAGATCCCACTCCCTAAGCTTCCCAAAATTCCTGCTGGATCAGTTATTCCGTTAGTTGGCCAGCTTCCATGCTGTATACGCTACATGCTAACAGTTACACGTTGTTTTCCCGCGATTAGAACCGCATTGCGTCCTTCAGATCTATCTATCTATCTATCTATCTATCTATCTATCTTATCTATCTATCTGTCTATCTGTCTGTTTGTCTGTCTGTCTGTCTGTCTGTCTATCTGCCTGTCTCAGTCTATCTATCTATCTATCTATCTTATCTATCTATCTGTCTATCTGTCTGTTTGTCTGTCTGTCTGTCTGTCTGTCTGTCTGTCTATCTGCCTGTCTCAGTCTATCTATCTATATATCTGTCTGTCTCTCTGTCTGTCTGTCTGTCTGTCTGTCTATCTGTCTATCTGTCTGACTGTCTGTCTCTGTCTGTCTGTCTATCTATCTATCTATCTATCTATCTGTCTATCTTAGTCTATCTATCTATCTATCTATCTATCTATCTATCTATCTATCTATCTATCTATTTAAAGAGAAGGCTTGTAGTACAGGTGTGTTTCAGCTCTGTGTTAAACCTGACGGCCTCCTAGCAGCTTTACCTTTGTACAGTGCAGCGCCTGCAGCTAACAACAAGCCTGAGCTGAGGTTCCCGAGACTCCGACTCGCGCTCGTGAACATACCTGGCTCCTATGAGGCTCCTCCTTGAGGAGGCTGGGCCTGGCCGAGGCTGAGCAGTAACACGGTGTGGACTGCAGATGTACACCACACCGGACATGATCCGATCCACTCCCACGTTACAGGGCCGTTTTATGGAGCAGGCTTGCTCATCTGTGTTTTACAGCGCTAAGGCTTGCTGAATCTGCCCAGCTGTTTGGGACTAACGGGAAAAAGGGGAACGTGGGATTCTGCCATGCGAGTTTGGGTTCTAGTTCTCCACCGAGCTGAGGTCATCCCGTTCAGCTCACCGGCCGAGCGGACGCGCGTCTCAGGATGACGTTTATTAATACCCTTCAGAGCAGATTTACGCAGGCAGTAAACAGAAGAATCGACCCGGCATGGATCTCCTGAACGGATCTGGAACTAATGGAGCTGACCCCACACCCACCCAGCACTAGTGCACGCTGATGTAATGCTCCGGTTCTTTAAAGGCCTACAGAGGACTCTCATCCTGCTGAAAACTACACCCATCATCAACAGAACAGCTGCACCCAGAGGAGGTGTGGAAGGGCGGTGGTGTTGGGGAGGAAGATAAAGGAGACCAGGATCAATAACTGGTGATAAATTTAGACTGATATGATCAATATTTATTGAGCTACACATACAGAAGTCTGTCTCTCAGTATGGCGTCGGGCCGCCGTGTTCGCTAACCCAACACGCCAGACGTCTCGGTATGGAGCTGTGGAGGTTCCTAATGGAGTCCTGTGATAATCCATCCCATGCAGCTTGAACATCCTCACACAGTTCCTGCAGATGGTGCGGTAGGGGTGGAGGTGGAGGGACACCAGGCCTTCTGGACGTGTGACGACAAACCGTTCATCTCGGTGCTGACCACGGTGCCTCCACACACGGATTCGTTGGGCGTCTCCACCAAGACTAAAGCGGGACTCGTCACTGAAGATGACCCGCTGCCATTCTGAGTCCCTCCATGACAGTCTGGTACGACACCACTGCAGTCTTTGGTGACGGTGACGTGGTGTTAAGGGCAGTCGTGGTAACGGTCTGTGTGCATGTAGTCCTGCGTGGTGCAGCCGTCTGCCGATGGTGCTGCACCAACAGGAGGACTCATGGAGGACTCCACTGCTCGCTGGAGGTCTGTAGTGGTGGGTGTTGGGTCAGTCAGGTACAGAGATAAGACCCGTCCCTGCTTACGTCACGTGTGCAGCCGAGCGGGAAACTCGGATCATTAGCATGTCTCGCCATGTCAAACCTGCACACCAAGTTTCGTTCCTGTGGGTTGATTGATTCCCTGTGGGTAGATATATTTTTGATGGAGTGTGTATGTATAGAGTCGGTTTATAATCTGCTGTCATTTTCTGCAGGTTACTATATAGTCGTGTGCAAAAGTTTACCCGCCCCAGTAACCTAGCGTGCTGTCTTTGATGTTCTAGTGGTGAAGACGTGAACTCGTCCTCTACAGAGACACACGTTAATACACAGGTACTGTTTATTACTGGGCTTAACGCACTGTAACGTAAAAATAAATATATATATTAAGCCCCCAGCTTGCCCCCCCGCCCCCAGCTTGCCCCCCCGCCCCCAGCTTGCCCCCCCCGCCGTGTTTAACGTCAGTAAATAAACCGTAATTATGTGCTAGAAGTGTCGAAGTGTGTCTCTGCGCTTATTTACACTCAGAAAATCAACAAGATGTGACTTTTCACAGGACAGTAATTATCTGGGTAAGTTCTGGAGCTGCTGGAAAGCTGCCCCGGCTCATTAAGACGCTGAGAGCTCTGCTGGCCTCCTCAGCCTGAAGTGCCGGAATTCCTGCCTGTGTTTGTGTACAGTGCTGGTGTTTATGTAGCTCTCGGAGAGAACTTGTTGAAAGTGCTCTCGCTGCTGGCGGCGCTGGTCACTCCGCTCAGGTATTAGCGAGATGGTACATGAGACGAGATCATTAAAA
>JAMWET010004091.1:192500-207500 GCA_024036415.1 Prochilodus magdalenae | reverse complement strand
TGTCGGTGCTGGTGTTGTGCTGGTGTTGTCAGCGCTGGTGCTGGTGGTGTGCTGGTGTTGTGTCTGTGCTGGTGCTGGTGTTGTGTCGTGTCGGTGCTGGTGCTGGTGTTGTGTCGGTGCTGGTGTTGTGCTGGTGCTGGTGTTGTGCTGGTGTTGTGTCGGTGCTGGTGTTGTGACGGTGCTGGTGTTGTGTCGTGTCGGTGCTGGTGTTGTGTCGGTGCTGGTGCTGTGCTAGCTTTTTGATCTGACCTACGTTTTTCCGACTGACTGTACAGACTCTAAAAAGGTGGACCACCAAGGTACGAGTGTCTGATAGAGTGGAGAGTGATATCGACAGCGCTCCAGCTCCGGAATGTTTAGGAGGTGGATATGCGGAATGGTCAGAAAGTCCGACCCTGATGGGGGGAGGCAGGCGAGCGGCTCACAGTGCTCTGTGTGTTGACAGCGAGTCTCGTCCTTGACTGACCTGCTGGCTTGCTGGCACAGCGGCTGTGTGATCGGCTGGTTTGGTGGAGAGTTGGGGGAAGGATGGAGGGAGCGGTGGAGCTGTGGGGGGCGGCGGGGGGACGGTGGGTGGTGCTGTATTTAGAGGCCTGTATCTGTTTGTTTTCACTGCTGTCACCTCGATTAGTGTTATTGCAGCGTATGAGGGATTTGGAGCGGCTCTGAGGGAGGACGCCACGGTGCCTGCCGTTCAGCATCATCCCGCTCTCCTCTCTTCCAAAGCGCTACATCATTCCGCTTTCGTTCAGGCAGCGGGATCCTCTTTCAGCGCTCCGTCTGCAGGCGGCTCTTTCATCTTTGGTTGCGCTCCTGATTTCGGGAGCAGGGGGTAAACCGGGACAGGACACTGCAGGACACGCGGTATTACACACGCCATCGGCTGTCTCTGCTCATCGGGCTCCTTCTGCTCCGCCCGGGTTCTGATTGTCGAATCTGTGGGGGTTCCGGAGAGAGGCCTGTAGGAAAGCACCGGAATACATTAGAGTCTAAACTGAATCATTTCACTAACTCACCCCCCAGATTTCGAGATATCAACACCGTTCCAGTTCCGGGACGTTTGGTCTGATTGGGAATTTTTTATCCGACCTGCAGTTTTTGGAAAAAACCTAATTAAATTTCCGATTTTTTTTTCCCATATAGAATGAATGGAAAAGTACATGCCCATCTACTGTACTTCTGCTCGACCAGTAGACACCGTGTCACCCACACCATCTCGCGGCAGACCCCTGAGCTAATTCACTGTTGGTCTGAGCCCCACTTTTTTTTCCGCGTCACTCGTTTCTCCCATAGACTTCCATTTTAAAAAATTCTAACACTAGAATTTACAGATGAATGAACAGTTAGCACACGTGAAAGTGGCAGCTACTAGTGAAGTGATATAACGTACTGGTCTTACTGGTCAGTAATGGATTATTTACTAGCTGGACTTTTAGCTAGCTGGACTCTGTAGCGGTGACACGTGATGAATGTGCTACAGTAGGACATTAAAATCTAGGAATTTTAAATTAAAATAGAAATTTAAAATTTCTGAATTTTAATGTCCTACTATAGCACATTACATATACTCCATTGTAAAAGCACAGACGGCTCCCCCAGCCTGTGTGCGGCCGCCCGCTCTGGGCTACCGTAGAAACATGGCGGTGGCAGTCTCTGCTGGAGGATGAGCTGCTCCTATGTAGATACGAAAGACTTCCAGGTTCCAGATGTTGTAGTTACAGGTGATTACACAGTTCTGTAAAAACGGTGTGCGGTAATGATAGTATATACTGACGGGCATTCAAATGCCCAGATAATATAGCGTGTTGAGTTCCACGGTCGTATTCAACAAATATTGACGTCTTGCTATACGAAGTGTTCGTCACTGTAGTGAATGATAAGACCAAGAGAGAACCGGAGAGAACCGGAGAGAACCGGGGTACCCAACCCGTTCGATTGGCCTCCCCCGTAAGACGAGCTCCCGCTGTGTAGATACGAAGGCTCTTCCGAAGCTCACAGTCACACTGTAGCTACATTGTCGTCAGACTGTAGGTTTGTAGTTACAGGTCTAATGAACATGCACTGTGTCATATTCACAACATGTTGGGGGTAGGACGTCTCAGCATGACCCCGCCCACCTAACATGCTAATCAATCAACCATCACTAACGTTAGCTAGCATAGCTAATTTACCTGTACCGTTAATTAGCCACGCAGGACCAACAGTAGTGTCAATATAGTGTCCCATCATCGTACTGAATGACGAGGACAGCCAGATTACATGGTTATGTCCCGTTTCGGATAATACGGTAGGACCCCCCCCCCACCCCCCCACCCCCAAATCCTACACACTGCACCTTTAAGGGAAGTGTGGCTGTTTTCCGAGTCCCTGTAACTCCAAGTGTGGCCGTAGTCAGTAAGTTGCAGCGCCAGTTTGGAGACTTGTTTTCTCCGTCAGTCGTTTACGCCATGCCAGGTTCCTCTGCATGTATGCCTGGGGATCCATGACGTGGTGGTAACTGAATGAGCAGATTATAGAGATAAGGCTGTGTTTGCAGTCCTGGCACGAGTTCAAGGAACTGTTCCAGTCTTGAAGCGCGTCCTGCTCTTGTGTGTTTAACTGAACCGAGCAGGGCTTGTATAATGCTGAGTCATATGGTGCAGCGTGAACCCTGTGACCCCTGAGGGTTTAGCTCTGGCAGCGTGCTGATTGTATCAACATTAACCTATTAATCAGTCTATAAACCGGGACGGGCGAACCGGCCAGACGATAACAGCTAGCTGTGGGCTGCCGCGAAAGTGTCTGGCTGCCACAACGAGCGCATTGTTTACCGCCGTGGCTCCCGTTCTGCTTTAGAACCTGACCTTCTCTTATGGCTTCAGGAGCAAGGCCGAACACGCCATCTGGGCTCTGGCTCACCTAGGCGTCCACTGACCTTGCTGTGTGTCCAGCAAGCCAGCTAATGGCCATCTGGAAAGCTGTGGGACAACTGGTGTTTACGGGGGCAGACCACTAACACCACTAACCTGACACCACACCGAGAGACCATCACTCACCCAGTACAGTAAGGATCAGACCACTAACACCGCTAACCTGATAAACCACACCGGACTCAACACTGGTGATACCACACCGAGAGACCATCACTCACCCGGTACAGGGAGGATCAGACCACTAACACCACTAACCTGATACCACACCGAGCAGATCACCCGTACAGTGAGGATCAGACCACTAACACCAGGCTGATAGCACACCGTGAGACCATCACTCACCCGGTACAAGTGAGTACCATGATGAAGGCCCTGTGGTTCATCACTCACCCCAGTACCTACATCAACCGAGAGACCATCACTCACCCAGTTCCACTAACACCGATCCGGATACCACACGAGAGAATTAGGGATACAGTGAGCAGACCACTAAATTTCACCACTAACCTGAGAGAGACCATCACTCACCCGGTACAGGTAGACCACTAAACACCACTAACCTGGGAGAGACCATCACTCACCAGGGTACAGCGAGGACAGACCACTAACACCACTAACCTGATACCACACCGAGAGACCATCACTCACCCAGTACAGGGAGGAACAGACCACTACCACCACACCGACCACTAACTACCTGACACCACACCACCACTAGATACCACCCATCACTCACCCAGTACAGTGAGGATCAGACCACTCACACCCCTCACCTGATACCACCCCGAGCCCATCAATCACCCAGTCCAGTGAGGATCAGACACTAACCTGATGATACCACACCGAGAGACCATCACTCACCCAGTACCGTACGTGAGGATCAGACCACTAACACACTAACCTGATACCACACCACGTACGAGAGACCACCACTCACCCAGTACAGTGAGGATCAGACCACTAACACTAACACCACTAACCTGATACCACACCGAACTAAACCTTAGATACCACACCCGAGACCACCACTCACCCAGTACAGTGAGGATCAGACCACTAACACACCTGATACCAACCTGATACTCACACGGTACAGTGAGGAGACCATCACTCAACCTGATACCAGACCATCACTCAGTGAGTGAGGATCAGACCACTAACACCACTAACCTGATACCACACCGAGAGACCATCACTCACCCAGTACAGTGAGGATCAGACCACTAACACCACTAACCTGATACCACACCGAGAGACCATCACTCAGGAGACAGCAGGACTAGTAAGGGTGGTGTTAGCAGTCGATGGACGAAGGCAAATCAGGCGTTGTGTTGTTCTCAGTGTAAGCAACTGTAAGTGGCATCGTTCCATAGCCCACAGCGTTAGGCTCAGCTCTTTCAGCAGTTCAGTTATTCCTTCTGCCATCCACTGCAGCGGTGGAACAAACCGGAATTTTACAACAGTAAAATAGTGCCGGGCTCCTCCTCCCTTCCTCCACCCTAAATAAACAGTCTACACCGATAAAGATCTGATATTTATTCTCCCAGATTATCACACTCTCACCCTGCCAGGGCTCGCATGGCTTTATGGTGTTCAAACATGAACTCCGACCTTGGCCTGGATTAGTGCTGGCCGTCTGCCAATGGTGCGGAAAGGTGATCGGTATCTGCACCAAAACACTGAAGGGCCCATCTCCACACCTGGGCCAAACACCTACGTCTCTAATCAGCGGCAATAGCCGTCAAACTGAATGACCAGGGAGTTTAATTGGGGTGTTTAAAACCTTCGCCGAACCTTTTCAGTTCAGATACCCGTACACAAACTCCATACCCAGGAGGCATCCATCCGGGAGAGACCCGAGGCATCAGGGTTCACCTACACCAAGTACCGCACTGAAGGACTGAAACGTGGTGGGTGGGTTTGACATGGTGAGACATGCTAACGATCGTAAGCAGGGACGGGTCTTATCTCTGTACCTGACTGACCCAACACCACCATTACAGACCTCCAGCGAGCAGTGGTGTCCTCCATGAGTCATCCTGTTAGTGCAGCACCATCGGCAGACGGCTGCACCACGCAGGACTACATGCACACAGACCGTTACCACGACTGTCCTTAACACCACGTCACCGTCACCAAAGACTGCAGTGGTGTCGTACCAGACTGTCATGGAGTGACTCAGAATGGCAGCGGGTCATCTTCAGTGACGAGTCCCGCTTTAGTCTTGGTGGAGACGCCCAACGAATCCGTGTGTGGAGGCACCGTGGTCAGCACCAAGATGAACGGTTTGTCGCCACACGTCCAGAAGGCCTGGTGTCCCTCCACCTCCACCCCTACCGCACCATCTGCAGGAACTGTGTGAGGATGTTCAAGCTGCATGGGATGGATTATCACAGGACTCCATCAGGAACCTCTACAGCTCCATACCGAGACGTCTGGCGTGTTGGGTTAGCAAACACGGCGGCCCAACGCCATACCGAGACAGACTTCTGTATGTGTAGCTCAATAAATATTGATCATATCAGTCTAAATTTATCACCAGTTATTGATCCCGGTCACCTTTACCTTCCTTCCCAACAGCACCGCACTCCCGTACCTCCCTCTGGGTGCAGCTGTTCTGTAGATGATGGGTGTAGGACAGAGTAACTTGATGGATTATCTGCCAGGATTTTATTTTTTGCCGTGTAGCTGATTTTGCCCACAAGGCTATGAAACCATGGCCTTGTCTGAGGCAGCTGGCCGAGGCCGGAGGCTACTCTGAATGTTCGAGAGAGAAAAATGAGTCTGTGTTATGCTAAGGCTAACCTCGAAACACAAATAGGAGCAGCCTTTTCTGCGTGTCCACTGCCTCAGAAACAAAGGAGGCTAGTTGAGATGTAGCGGGTTTGAAGGCGGGAGGTGATGGAGGGTCTGCTGCCTTTTAATTTCCATTTGAATCGTGACTAAAACACCAAAACACTCTGATGAAGTATTCCGCTGATTCCAGTTTAACTGTGTGTGATTTCTCCGCTCCAAGCCAACATACACATTTGCTTGGTGTTAATATGGAGGACGTCCAGGACTCCTGAGGTAAACCCAGCATGCACCTCAGCAGTATTCCAGGATGGAGTAATTCACCAGCGTTCGGCCGCGGTGCCAGCTCAGTGTTGGGTCTTGGTACGGTACGAGGCACGGAGGTTAAGGTGAGGCCTCTCAAAGTCACTCCGGTCACATTTGGGTTTAACTGCCGATTCCCTCGGAGACTCAGCAGCGAGCACATGCTGGCTGTCTCCGCTCCAGCCGGATTCTTGGAAACGTTCCTGCTTCCCAGAACAGAAAAAAGCTGCGACTCGGAGCCAGCAGCCTAGTGTGCTTCCTCCCGGCTATAGGCCATGTGAAACCGTTAAAGCAGATGCGCTTGTTTGATAGTGCTGATATCAAGACCCTCAGCTTGTGCGGCGCGCCGATATGCTTCTGGACGTGTACTCGTTATGCAGGCGGTTCTTCGAGGGTTCCTCAGTCAACGTTTATTTCCGTGCGCCTTTTACAACACATGTGGTCACAAATCATCTCTCCAAAGAATCCGGGATCCGAGCCCCTACTCAGCAAGGCGAGGAGGAACCCCCTCAGTTCAGAAGGAAGAAACCTCGAGAGGAACCAAGACTCAAACGGGGAACCCATCCTCCTCAGGTCAACACCAGAGAACAAGTCAAGCATAGGAGAGGAGCGTTCAGTGTTTGTAAGGTGGAGGAATGAATGTCTGATTGGTCTGTAGTTAAGTAGCTGGGTCATCAGATGGGTCAGCAGGACGCAGGCCAAGCCTCCACAGTGCAGGACAGCCAGGAGCTCCGTGGGGGTTAAAGGTGAGCAGTGGCTCCCAGTCAGAGCAGATGTAGCACCAGCATCAGACCGCACAGGATGGGCAGCAGTTCACTATACGGTGTTAACAGAGTGCAGCAGTGACTCCAGCAGGCCTGGCTCCTACAGCAGGACTAACAGGGAGAGCCTGTTAGGGCCCCTGAGGAGTCACGCCACTCTGCTCCACCGTCAACACACCTGAGTGAACATGAAGAGCAGCGGGACCACCGCACCAACACTCCCAGCTTACCCAACACGCCCTGTCAGTGGACACCTAGATCTGCACCTCTTACCTAACCCTCACTACCACACACTTCACTGAACAGGTGGGGATACCCAACACTCTCTGTCAGTGGACCCCTAGACCTGCACCTCTTACCTTTCTTAGAGCTTAGATGGAGAGCGCAAACTCCCGTTCCACCTTAAACGGCGCAGCACCTGCATTCACGCGTCTGTATGTCCTGGTTAATAACTGCGGGTTCATTTAAGGTGGAACTGAATTTAAAGGAACAGACGAATGGACATGCAGACGGACAGACAAAAAAATGTAGAAACAGACAAATGAGCGGAAGGATGATGATAAACAGATGTGTAGACAGATGGATGGACAGACAAATAAACGGATAGATGAGGCAACGTGTGAAGGAATGCATGCACAGAGGTGTAGACAGATGGATGGTCATATGAGTAAACTGCCTGACGGAGCCGTGCACGAATAAACAGACGACTGAAGCCACACACAAAGAGATAAACGAACAGACGTAGAGACGGATGAACTGAGGAACCTCCTGACAGACGAAGAGAGGCGCAGACGGATGAATTTACTGATGGACAAGGGGAACAGACGAGTAGACAAAGAACCAGACAAACAGAATTGTGGATGGAGGGACGAATAAAGAGATGGATAAGGCACCGAAGGAACGGACAAACCGAGATGGTGATGAAGAGACAGACGAATAAGAGGACGAACGAAGCGAAGCACAAAGGAACGAAAGACCAGACAAACAGATGGAGGGTCTAAGAGAAATCAGCCTTGCCGGAAGGGCTTATGGAAGTGTTTCCCAACTTTAGGATCACCAGTTAACACGGAGAAACAAGCTCACCGGATACAACCGGAGTACCCAGCAGTGTGTAGCACCTCCACCAGCACCAATAACAGCTGGGACTGGAATGGGCGTGGACCGGAGAAGTTTCCGGACGTAGGCCACATCAATGTACCGACCCTCTTTGGTGGTCCAGATGTGGAGGAGGCCTTCCCTGGCACAGTTCCGAGGAGAATTCCCTGTAGGCTGGGATTGTATCCACTGCTGGTAGACCCGTATGACCGTACGCTTCCATACACCTGCAGATTCAGCTACTTCCTTCACACTATGGTCTTTGGCCACGCCCACATGCAGTCCCTCCTTTTAGCCAATCATTAACATCTGCTCTGGAGCCATTTTCCACACATGGAACGAGACATTCCCTGCACTGTAGCACCTCTTCCCAATCTATGGATCCCGTCACTCACACCCCGCAGGGCCTCATAGCCTCATCGCCCTCGTGCAGCGCCACCTGCAGGAGCCTCTCACTCTTGCTGCTGTCGCTCCTGGCTTGGGCGCACAGGTCTGGACCCATGTCTCTGTGAGCTGCCGTGGTAACAGCGCTGTACACTCGAGTCTAACTGAGCCGGGTCCGGTTCCCTCAGGTCACATCTCTGTGTGGAAACAGACGTGAACTCACGACGGAGGCGGCAGGACCCAGCCTGACGGAGAAGGCAGCGCTGTGCCAGCTCACAGTACTAATGAGTTCACAGCTGAAGTCCTTTAGCCCTTAGCTAGAGGTCATGCCAGTGCGTGGAGAAGGTCTACGAAGCCGGAGCGGAGACTTCGCGAGCCTGTTTATCCCCCCGCTACGTCTTTTATGTAAGATCTGAGAGCGGCGTTCCGCGCGTCTGTCTTTACGCTCCGGCTTCACCAGCGCAAAGTACTAATGAGTTCATGAGGAAAAACGCTGCCAAATATTGTGCTCAGCCTTCCAGATATAACTCCATCACCATGGCAACTGTTGGAGAGGAGAGGAGAGGAGAAGAGGAAGGCTGGGAGAGCGGTGGGGAGACACCCACGGACCCCCATTCAAACAGCCAGCACCTCGATTCAAAGCAATTACCGAAGCACCTCTGCGGCCGGCGTGGCGCAAGCCGAGGACTGTTAGGCTCGGGTGAAAGACGTGCGGCTCCGTCACGTCTATTTCAGTCCGTAGGTGTTGCGCTGCCCTTGCCGCACAGCGGGTCCGGCAGCAGGTCGACCGCACCCTTGTCCTCCTATTATAAGGACAGTGATGCTGAAGTGCCGCACGTCTCCAGAGTCTCGGAAGCGGCTGAGCGTTTCTCTGGTGGTCGTCAGGGTAGGTGGGGAGCAGGTGAAGCGTGATACCGTTGGCGCACGATCAGAGATCCAAGCCGATTAAGTTTTAGCAGCGCGAGAACAAGTCGTTACATTTCCACGGAATGTTACGGGAAAGCAGGAATGTGGTCTTTGAAGTCATATCACATCATACAGTGTGCTTAGAGCTAAACCAGATACACCCACCCGACCGTACAGGACACTCTGTAGGTGTACAGGTCCAGACTGTAGTCCATCTGTTTCTCTGTGTACTGTATTACCCTGTTCTTCAATGGTGAGGACCCCCACAGGACCACCACAGAGCAGGTATGATGTGGGTGGAGGATCATTCTCAGCACTGCAGTGACACTGACGTGGTGGGGGTGTGTTAGGGTGGGTGGTGCTGGTGTGAGTGGATCAGACACAGCAGTGCTGCTGGAGTGTTGAGACACTGTGTCCACTCACTGTCCACTCTATTAGACACTCCTACCTTGCTGGTCCACCTTGTAGATGGACAGTCAGAGACGATAGCTCATCTGCTGCTGCACAGTGCAGTGTTGGTCATCCTCTAGTCCTCCATCAGTGGACACAGGACACTGCCCACAGGACACTGCCCCACAAGACGCTGCCCCAAGAGCGCTGCCCATAGGATGCTGCCCACAGGACGCCGCCCCACAGGACGCTGTTGTGCTGGATGGTTTTGTTTGGTGGACGCTTCTCAGTCCAGCAGCACTGCTGTGTCTGATCCACACACCTCGTTCCTTTGCCTGACAGTCACCAAACTTCCTGTACTCACTGACAGCAGGTGCCATAACGCTAATCCCCAGAGATCAAGGTCTTGCACTCGTCAATGTCTTGTTTATTCATCCCTCCTTTCTCCCGTAGACTCCCACTGACTCCCCAGCAACCTCTCGGTAAACAATGCTCACACCATAGCATTCGCCTTCTTCAAATCCTGGGATACCGTAGCAACCACCTAGCAACCACCTAGCAACCACCTAGCAACCACCTGGAAGACCTTTGAAACTGTCTAGCTTAAGCTGCACGGTCACTTTTCAGTGTCTTCAGGGAACGCACTGTCCCTGTTCAGTCAGCTCTTCCCGGCTCCAGTGAGCATGCCCAAACCTCCACATGTACAGCTGGAAGCATAATGGGGTTAATAAGATGAGCTCGGCTGTCGTTGATGGAGGTCACAGTGAACATGGCTGTGAGGGTGAAGTGAGTGCGGTTGTATCCGGTTTCCCTGGTTGACCGATCCGCCTGCGTGAATCTGCCTGTTTGCTGGGCCCTGTCTGTGTTGAGCTGAGCACCTACGTGCCGATGGAGAACGCTTACGGAGAACCCTGCTAATGATCTCTATTAGCACACACGCCCACACGCCTGTAGTGAAGTGTCAGACTGTCTGTCACTCACTCCACGGAACAATGGAGCCGGTCCGGACGTTAAGCCTGACTGTACACGACTGAGACTTACAGTCGTTTATCTTTTCCCATGATCTCCCCCTCTCTCTCTCTCTCACTCTCTCTCTCTCTCTCTCTCTCTCTCTCTCTCTCTCTCTCTCACTCTCTCTCTCTCTCTCTCTCTCTCTCTCTCTCTCACTCTCTCTCTCACTCTCTCACTCTCTCTCTCTCTCTCTCTCTCTCTCACTCTCTCTCTCTCTCTCTCTCTCTGTCTCTCTTTCTCTCTCTCTCTCTCTCTCCCACTCTTTCTCGCTCTCTCTCTCTATCTCGCTCTTTCTCTTTCTCTCTCTCTCTTGCTCGCTCTCTCTCTCTCACTCTCTCGCACTGTCTCTCTTTCTCGCTCTCTCTCTCTCACTCTCGCTCTCTCGCTCGCTCTCTCTCTCTCTCACTCTCTCACGCTCTCTCTCTCTTGCTCTCTCTCTGCCTCGCTCTCTCTCTTACTCTCTTGTCTCTTTCTCTCTCTGCCTCGCTCTCTCTCTCTCTTTCTCTCTCTCTCTCTCTCTCTCTATTCTCTCTCTCTGCCTCGCTCACTCTCTCTCTGTCTGTCTCTCTCTCTCTTTCTCACTGTCTTTCTCTGTCTCTCTCTCTCTTTTTGTCTCTCTGTCTCGGTCTCTCTCTCTCCATGTCTCTCTGTGTCTGTCTCTCTCCCTCTCTGTGTCTCTCTCTCTTTCTCTCTCTCTCTCTCTCTCTCTCTCCTTACTGCATACATGCCATCACACCCCTGGTATTCCTTATTTTGTCTCCTCCTAAGAGACGTGTTCCCAGGCTTCAGTTCCTGGGTTTCTGGATGTAGCCACATCAGTGTTCACATGCTCTTTGGTGGTCCAGATTTGGTGGATGCCTTCACTGGCACAGTTCCGAGGAGAATTCCCTGTAGGCTGGGATTGTATCCACTGCTGGTAGACCCGTATGACCGTACGCTTCCATACACCTGCAGATTCAGCTACTTCCTTCACACTATGGTCTTTGGCCACGCCCACATGCAGTCCCTCCTTTTAGCCAATCATTAACATCTGCTCTGGAGCCATTTTCCACACATGGAACGAGACATTCCCTGCACTGTAGCACCTCTTCCCAATCTATGGATCCCATCACTCACACCCCGCAGGGGTTCATAGCTCCATCATCCTGGTACAGCGCCACCTGCAGGAGCCTGTGGCTATTACTGAAGGAGCCAGTTTGCTAAGCTATCTGAAGTGGCCAACGGTGTGAACACGGCTAACAGTTAATGCAGGGTAGCGGGGCGTGAACCCACTCGCCGCTAGCTTGTCCTGCTAGCTTTCGCTCATTACTTGCCACGCTAGCATTCCTGGTTAAAGCCTGTAATCAGCATCAGCCATGCATCAGACATGCCCCCAACCTCAGCTGTGCTCTCAGGAGCGCCAGAGCCTGGACGCTCACTACCGAGGGTATTCACGCTGTGAGATGTTCAGGGTATGATGGTCTGGTCAGCGGTGTTGTGAAGAAGCCAGCTCAGTCCGCTCATACACTCTGACACCGTAGCAGCGCTGGTGCGGAGTGAGCAGCTCTGTTCTCCCAGCGTTCCTACATTCAGGGCTGCAGCCACGACACGCAGTCGTGTAAACTGTGGCGTCATTTACGCTCTCAGTTTACAGGCGTAGGAGCAGAGCTGCTGCCGAGCGCGGAGTCATGTTACACCCTCCGTTCTGGTCTCCAGTGACAGAAGCCTCCTCGCCCGCTTCACTGTGCCAAGTGGAGCCATCGGCTTAAATCCTTTCTGTGGTTGGACGAGAGCCTAGCGAGCCGGGAGAGATCCTTGAGGGACCTTGGCCTCTTCCTGTGCTGGGAAAGGGGTGGATTGTTCCATGTCAGGCATGGCAGAGGCCAACAGATACTGGTGCAGCTGACGGGGGTGCAGCCAAGCAGGCATGGTCAACCGCAGCTTGTCAGCGTTGTGAAAATGGAAGCTATGGCGATGCTAAGGTCGTGTTAGCCCAGGAGCTTTAGGTGCTCATCACTTTTAGGATCCGCGAGAGACTCAGACGTACTGGAGATTACCACCCTGGAGAGTTCAGGTCCAACACATCTGGCGTTCAGAAGCCCCCCAAATGACTTCATCATCTGGATCAGGTGTCAGGAATTAGGCCAGATGCTGAACTCTGCTGGGTAGGGGGTCTCCAGGGTCAGGATTGAGGTTCTTGATAAAGAACCTCCACCAGCACCAACAACAGCTGTGATTGGACTGGGCATGGACTGGACGGTTCTGGATGTAGCCACATCAGTGTTCAGACACTCTTCGGTGGTCCAGATTTGGTGGAGGCCATCCCTGGCACCATTCCGAGGAGAATTCCCTGTAGACTGGGATTGTATCCACTGCTGGTAGACCCGTATGACCGTACGCTTCCATACACCTGCAGATTCAGCTACTTCCTTCACACTACGGTCTTTGGCCACGCCCACATGCAGTTCCTCCTTTTAGCCAATCATTAACATCTGCTCTGGAGCCATTTTCCACACATGGAAGAGACATTCCCTGCACTGTAGCGCCTCTTCCCAATCTATGGATCCCGTCACTCACACCCCACAGGTATTTATAGCCCGTCATCCTCATGCAGCGCCACCTGCAGGAGCCGGAAAGTACTACCACCTTAATCACCCATGGTGACTCGGTTTTTGTCCGGGTCGGTAGTTACAGCATGGAGCTGAAGTATTAGCTGAAATGCTAATTAGTAGTTCCGGCTTTCTCGGGGACGGACCCTCCACCCTGAGGGAAGCTGGTGGTCCGTAGTATGTTTTCAAACAGTAAACTATATGAACACAAGCTCTTCAAACGGCAGCTTCAGCTAACTACAGAGATCAAGGTGTAGACTTGCACTGTGCCTCCGTCAACCATGTCTTTAAAGTGCATTTCATTTTCCAGGTGTGTAATTGAAGTGTGGGCTGCGCTGTGTTTACATGGAGGGGCTGCATGCTGAGCTGAAGCTCTCTCTCTCTTCTGTCTCCTCTGCAGATTTCCATGTGTGAAGGGATCGGTGCTCCTTAATCCTGGCAGGACTGAAGATTCCCAGCTTTGTCTGGTAAGAAGAGTTTGCCTCTGTTGTTCCAAACGCGCCCTCATTCCCAAATGAGTCCTCCTGTTTGTACTCCTACTGTCCACCGCGTGCGATTCATTCCACTACACTGAGAGTGCATGACAGCATGCTTTTGAGTTGTACACATTGCCTCGTCATGGAAGAATAAGAGCTAATCTGTGATCAGTTGGCCTTAGCACGATAGTGATGTGAGTGTTGGGTAGATTAAAGGCTGTACTGGCTCCAAATCAGGGCTGAGATGTAATCTGTACTGCCAAGGAGGCTCTCGAACAGGAGCAGGCCCAGTCTGCTGGAATAACGCTGCCTGAGTCATCACCCGGAGCATGCTGTGCCATGGGGGGCTTGAGCAGTCTTCAGACAGACACGGCCAACTATAATGAAATGTGATGTCAGATTAGATTGTGGTTTGCCATGATACAGTTTCTATCTTTTTAGTTTCAGTGGATCTCCTGAGCCGAGGGCTAAGCTACAGCTACAGCTAAAACTAATACAGTGCAGCTTAACGTTCATCACACAGTGTTTAAAACTAATACACTGCAGCTTAACATTCATCACACAGTGTTTAAAACTAATACAGTTTTAAAACTAATACAGTGTTTAAAACTAATAAACAAGCTTAACATTCATCACACTAATACAGTGAGCTAAAACTAATACAGTGCATCAACATTCATAACATGTCATCAAAACACAGTGTTTAAAACTCACACTACTAATACAGTGCAGCTTAACATTCATCATACAGTGTTTAAAACTAATACAGTGTAGCTTAACATTCATCACACTGTGAATAAAACTAATACAGTGCAGCTTAAGGTTCATCACACTGTGAACAAAACTAATACAGTGCATCTTAACATTCAACAGTGTTTAAAAATACTACAGTTTAACATTCATCACACTGTGTAATACAGTGCAGCTTAAAACACTACAGTGCATCTTAACATTCATCACACTGTCAATAAAACTAATACAGTGCAGCTTAACATTCATCACACTGTGAATAAAACTAATACAGTGCAGCTTAACATTCATCATACAGTGTTTAAAACTAATACAGTGTAGCTTAACATTCATCACACTGTCAATAAAACTAATACAGTGCAGCTTAACATTCATCACACTGTCAATAAAACTAATACAGTGCATCTTAACATTCATCACACTGTCAATAAAACTAATACAGTGCAGCTTAACATTCATCACACTGTGAATAAAACTAATACAGTGCAGCTTAACATTCATCATACAGCTTAACATAACAGTCAATAAAAACTAATACAGTGCAGCTTAACATTCATCACACAGTGTCTTAACAATAACTGTCTAATACAGTGCAGCTTAACATTCATCACACTGTGAATAAAACTAATAC
>JAMWET010004091.1:182500-187500 GCA_024036415.1 Prochilodus magdalenae | reverse complement strand
CTGTCCAGAGCAGCCTTGTGATTGGTGGATTTGGCTCCTTTAAGGCTCCCATTGCTGATACAGGGTCATAATCTCCATAGAAACCAATTAACCAGTAGTATGGCATGCTCTGGAGCATGTTGGTGCTCCATCCAGGACCTGTAGGAGCAGCTGGAGTGATCCAGAACTGATCAAACAGCATCAGTGCCTGACCTCAATCAAATCCTCACAGCAATGGACCAACATCAGCACCTGACCTCACTAAGACTCAATCAAATCCTCACAGCAATGGACCAACATCAGCACCTGACCTCACTAAGACTCAATCAAATCTTCACAGTAATGTTCAACATTAGTACCTGACCTCACTATAGCACAATCAAATCCTCACAGCAATGGACCAAAATTAGTACCTGACCTCACTAACACTCAATCAAATTCTCACAGCAATGTTCCAACATGAGTACCTGACCTCACTGACACTCAATCAAATCCTCACAGCAATGTGTCCACATCAGTACCTGACCTTTCTATAGCGCAATCAAATCCTCACAGCAATGGACCAACATCAGTACTTGACCTCACTAACGCTCAATCAAATCCTCACAGCAGTAGACCAACATCAGTACCTGATCTCACTAACGCTCAATCAAATCCTCACAGCAATGGACCAACATCAGTACTTGACCTCACTAATGCTCAGTCAAATCCTCACAGCAATGGAGCAACATCAGTACCTGACCTCACTAATGCTCAATCAAATCCTCACAGCAATGGACCAACATCAGCACCTGACCTCACTAAGACTCAATCAAATCTTCACAGTAATGTTCAACATTAGTACCTGACCTCACTAACACTCAATCAAATTCTCACAGCAATGTTCCAACATGAGTACCTGACCTCACTGACACTCAATCAAATCCTCACAGCAATGGACCAACATTAGTACCTGACCTCACTAACACTCAATCAAATTCTCACAGCAATGTTCCAACATGAGTACCTGACCTCACTGACACTCAATCAAATCCTCACAGCAATGTGTCCACATCAGTACCTGACCTTTCTATAGCGCAATCATATCCTCACAGCAATGTTTCCACTTCAGTACCTGACCTTACTAACGCTTAATCAAATCCTCACAGCAATGGTCCAACATCAGTACCTGACCTCACTAAGACTCAATCAAATCCTCACAGCAATGGTCCAACATCAGTACCTGACCTAATGCTGAACCGGTTTTGTCGTTAGCTCGGGAATCCACAGCAGTGGTGTTTCCGTGTTCTGAGTTGTACACTAGAACTCCACGAGAGCCTCTTACTGCACACGTCTGTTTGCCCAGGATTACAGCCACCCGGGATTATTCCTGCCGCTCGTTTGGGGAAGGTCTGTAATCTGGACCGAAGCAGGCTTGCACAGTCAGCGGGAATGTCCACTCAGCATCATGTTCGCCAACACCAGGCATCTGTTAGCCTGCCAGCAGACAGACTGACCCAACAGCCACGACTACGGCTGCAGCGAAGCCCTCCATGAGTCATCCTGTTAAGGCCAGCACCTTTGTCAGACGGCTGCATGACGGGACGGGTCCGAGTGTGTCGAGACCGTGGTCAGCACGATGAGCTGTTTGATTGAGCCGCAAGGTCTAATCATGAACTGCAGGTTAGCCCCGGCTGCCAGGGTTTAGTCCGCGTTGGCTCCTCTGAGCCTCCGTACGTAACCCTTACTGACCCTTAGGGAGCGAAGGAGCCCTCCTGTGTGCTCCAGCCCTCTCCGATCGTATGGGTCAATAATGCATGGCGTACCGGTGTCTGCCTGATGAATAATAGAGGCAGAGGGGTCATTACTGATGTTCTGTGGCCTGTAGTGGTTTAACTTTGGCTTTTAGCTTGCCCTGCGTGGCCCCCGAGGTGAAGTGCTCCCTGCTGAATAATGCAGAAGGGTTGTGTTGTACACAGCCTAACCTCTCCGCCCGCCACTTAAAGCAGGCCGCCGCTAAAACGCCGCGCGGCATCTGCCGTAGGAATAGCAGAAGTCCATTTCTAAGGTGGAGGCTCCAGCTCGCATCTACCCGGTAGAATATATTTATAGCAAGGTCAAACTCTGATCCATAATTCATCCGAGAAGAGGCTCAGGCTTTTAGGTTGTGTGCAGGGTTCCTTAACTCATCCTTTAGTCTTCCGTGGCGGTTTGAATGGGGAATTAAGCCGGTGCGTTTTACCGAAGTGACTTGGTTTACAGCTGAGCCATTAGAGCCGCCGCTTTGCTATCTGGACTCCTAGGTATGCGTTTGATCTCCCCGGGATTAAATGCATCGCCTTAGTCCGGAAAGGCTGAACGGAGTAAAGCCAGCCTGGAGAAATCCGTGTGCCTACCCACACAAAGACAGATGCCTGT
Organism: Prochilodus magdalenae; assembly: GCA_024036415.1. Lineage (NCBI taxonomy): Eukaryota > Metazoa > Chordata > Actinopteri > Characiformes > Prochilodontidae > Prochilodus > Prochilodus magdalenae. Next base: position 185,124 of record JAMWET010004091.1, on the reverse strand, counting down.
CCCACACGTAGTAGATATAACTGGATGTAATTTTATAGGCTGGGCAGTGGGGGGCGCTGTGGTGATGGAGCTGTTTGTGGTATCCGGTCACGTTGTTAAGGAGACCTCGCTGCCATTTTGGTAGGCAAGCAGTCACTCCGACTGTGCTGTCTATTTAGTGACAGTTCCTGCAGGTACGGCCCTAAAGGTGGATACAGCTATTGTCCATTACCATCAGCACCACTGACCATACAGGACACTCTGTAGGTGTACAGGTCCAGACTGTAGTCCATCTGTTTCTCTGTATTTTATCCACTGCTGGTAGACCCGTATGACCGTACGCTTCCATACACCTGCAGATTCAGCTACTTCCTTCACACTATGGTCTTTGGCCACGCCCACATGCAGTCCCTCCTTTTAGCCAATCATTAACATCTGCTCTGGAGCCATTTTCCACACATGGAACGAGACATTCCCTGCACTGTAGCACCTCTTCCCAATCTATGGATCCCGTCACTCACACCCCACAGGGATTCATAGCCCCATCATCCTCCTGCAGCGCCACCTGCAGGAGCCTGAAGGTACTACCGCCTAGCCTGATGTAGGAGTGATTCGGTAAGGTCGGTTATTGATCTGACAATAAGAGGAACACTGTAGGATTAATGTTCACCACAGCCAATGTAGAGCGGTGTGAGTGTCTCAACGCAGCTGTACTCGCTTATCTGCTTCTCTGGGCGCGCTCAGTGCGGTGCGGTTGCAGAGAAAGCGCTGTGCGGTTTGAGCAGTCAGTGAGAGGAAGTTGTGAGGGGTGAAGATTTATTTCACTCTGTTGAAAAGCTTCAATAATCACACTCACAGTTCACTCCTCCGCTAATATCTCCGACTTCTGCCCGTCTCCAGGGGGAGACTTTACTGCCGGGGTGTGCAGCGAGGATGCCGGTGGTTTGTAGATAAGCACTGTTCCTTTCTGGAGGCTTTTAGCACATTGTTGCTCCAGCGTCTGGAAGCTTTGCACTCAGTGACCTTAACGGTGGTACGTAGACCTGCATGCTCAGTGTGCAGCGGGCCTGTGCTAATGCATTCATTAGCAGACGTGCTGAGTCGTTCGTGAACAACAGGCGAGGTTGATGGAATACAAAAGCGTGCCGGAGTACTTACAAGAGAAGAACAGCTAGCTCACTTCCTCACTCTCCGAATGTACTTCATGGAGATCAACTTAGCGGAATGTCTTCGTGGCTCGTTGTTTATGGTCACGACTACAGAAGCAGCTTGAATGGATGACCTCAGACGTGACCTCCAAAGACAAACATGGACATTACAAGATGAGTGGACCAACAGAAATGGTCTGGTTCCATTGACGTAATCAACCGACTGGAATGAAACTTGGTGTGCAGGTTTGACATGGTGAGACAGGTCAGTGATTCAAGCTTCACCCTCAGCACATGTGACGTAAGCACGGACGGGTCTTATCTCTGTACCTGACTGACCCAACACCACCATTACAGACCTCCAGCGAGCAGTGGTGTCCTCCATGAGTCATCCTGTTAGTGCAGCACCATCGGCAGACGGCTGCACCACGCAGGACTACATGCACACAGACCGTTACCACGACTGTCCTTAACACCACGTCACCGTCACCAAAGACTGCATGGAGTGACTCAGAATGGCAGCGGGTCATCTTCAGTGACGAGTCCCGCTTTAGTCTTGGTGGAGACGCCCAACGAATCCGTGTGTGGAGGCACCGTGGTCAGCACCAAGATGAACGGTGTGTCGTCACACGTCCAGAAGACCTGGTGTCACTCCACCTCCACCCCTACCGCACCATCTGCAGGAACTGTGTGAGGATGTTCAAGCTGTATGGGATGGATTATCACAGGACTCCATTAGGAACCTCTACAGCTCCATACCGAGACGTCTGGCGTGTTGGGTCAGCGAACACGGCGGCCCGACGCCATACTGAGAGACAGACTTCTGTATGTGTAGCTCAATAAATATTGATCATATCAGTCTAAACTTATCATCAGTTATTGATCCTGGTCACCTTCATCCTCCTTCCCAACACACCTGCACTCCCACACCTCCTCCTGGGTGCAGCTCCTCTGTAGATGATGGGTGTAGGTTGTGCTCTCTCCTGTAGAGTTGTTATGTTGGAGATGCTTGTTTTTCTGTGGAGAGTGATGATACGAGTCCTTTGAGGTGAGTGGTTGATGTTCCTCGTGTATAGTAATTGTTGTCTCTGAGAGTTCAGCCTCACTTACTGAGTTTAAGTGCACTTAAGCCAGAGGAAGTGTGGCTGGGAACAACACCAGAGGACGCTTGTGCTCAGGTCTCAGCTCCTGTTGTCTTTGTTCCGAGTCTAAGTTCGTGCTGAGTGCTTTTGAAGAATGTGCAGAGTGTTCACCTGAAATGTGCAGATGTTTGCATAGGTGTGTGCCAGCTTAAGTCAGGCGTGCAGTTTGTGATTTTAGACCTCGGGTTCCTTTTTTAAAACCCCATACCGAGCAAAACCCCCCACACTGCAGCAGCACTACTCACCTAACAACCACCCGCACGTTCTGAACACGTGTAGCCTTTCTGCAGTCTGATTCACAAAGATAACAATCCCGCACTTTAGCCCTAACTCCAGTCAGAGTGGACACGTACCC
>JAMWET010004091.1:140000-177500 GCA_024036415.1 Prochilodus magdalenae | reverse complement strand
GGTAGTGTGTGGTATGGTAGTGTGTGTGTTAGTGTGTATTACAGTGGTGTGTGTAGTATGGTAGTGTGTGTTAGTGTGTATTACAGTGGTGTGTGTAGTATGGTAGTGTGTAGTATGGTAGTGTGTGTGTTAGTGTGTATTACAGTGGTGTGTGTAGTATGGTAGTGTGTGTGTTAGTGTGTATTACAGTGGTGTGTGTAGTATGGTAGTGTGTGGTATGGTAGTGTGTGTGTTAGTGTGTATTACAGTGGTGTGTGTAGTATGGTAGTGTGTGGTATGGTAGTGTGTGTTAGTGTGTATTACAGTGGTGTGTGTAGTATGGTAGTGTGTGGTATGGTAGTGTGTGTTAGTGTGTATTACAGTGGTGTGTGTAGTATGGTAGTGTGTGGTATGGTAGTGTGTGTGTTAGTGTGTATTACAGTGGTGTGTGTAGTATGGTAGTGTGTAGTATGGTAGTGTGTGTGTTAGTGTGTATTACAGTGGTGTGTGTAGTATGGTAGTGTGTGGTATGGTAGTGTGTGTTAGTGTGTATTACAGTGGTGTGTGTAGTATGGTAGTGTGTGTTAGTGTGTATTACAGTGGTGTGTGTAGTATGGTAGTGTGTGTGTTAGTGTGTATTACAGTGGTGTGTGTAGTATGGTAGTGTGTGTGTTAGTGTGTATTACAGTGGTGTGTGTAGTATGGTAGTGTGTGGTATGGTAGTGTGTGTGTTAGTGTGTATTACAGTGGTGTGTGTAGTATGGTAGTGTGTGTGTTAGTGTGTATTACAGTGGTGTGTGTAGTATGGTAGTGTATGTGTTAGTGTGTATTACAGTGGTGTGTGTAGTATGGTAGTGTGTGTGTTAGTGTGTATTACAGTGGTGTGTGTAGTATGGTAGTGTGTGGTTTTGTGTGTATTAAAGGGGTGTGTGTAGTATGGTAGTGGGTGGTATGGGAGTGTGTGTGTTAGTGTGTATTACAGTGGTGTGTGTAGTATGGTAGTGTGTAGTATGGGAGTCTGTGTTAGTGTGTATCACAGTGGTGTGTGTTGTATGTTAGTGTGTGTGTTAGTTTGTATTACAGTGGTGTGTGTAGTATGGTAGTGTGTGTGTTAGTGTGTATTACAGTGGTGTGTGTAGTATGGTAGTGTGTGGTATGGTAGTGTGTGTGTTAGTGTGTATTACAGTGGTGTGTGTAGTATGGTAGTGTGTGGTATGGTAGTGTGTGTGTTAGTGTGTATTACAGTGGTGTGTGTAGTATGGTAGTGTGTGTTAGTGTGTATTACAGTGGTGTGTGTAGTATGGTAGTGTGTAGTATGGTAGTGTGTGTGTTAGTGTGTATTACAGTGGTGTGTGTAGTATGGTAGTGTGTGTGTTAGTGTGTATTACAGTGGTGTGTGTAGTATGGTAGTGTGTGGTATGGTAGTGTGTGTGTTAGTGTGTATTACAGTGGTGTGTGTAGTATGGTAGTGTGTGGTATGGTAGTGTGTGTGTTAGTGTGTATTACAGTGGTGTGTGTAGTATGGTAGTGTGTGTTAGTGTGTATTACAGTGGTGTTTGTAGTATAGTAGTGTGTGGTATGGTAGTGTGTGTGTTAGTGTGTATTACAGTGGTGTGTGTAGTATGGTAGTGTGTGTTAGTGTGTATTACAGTGGTGTTTGTAGTATAGTAGTGTGTGGTATGGTAGTGTGTGTGTTAGTGTGTATTACAGTGGTGTGTGTAGTATGGTAGTGTGTGTGTTAGTGTGTATTACAGTGGTGTGTGTAGTATGGTAGTGTGTGTGTTAGTGTGTATTACAGTGGTGTGTGTAGTATGGTAGTGTGTAGTATGGTAGTGTGTGTTAGTGTGTATTACAATGGTGTGTGTAGTATGGTAGTGTGTAGTATGGTAGTGTGTGGTATGGTAGGGTTCGGTCCGGGCCAAGCTGCCCCTCGCTGCCCAGCAGGCGGGCTGGACCTTTCCCCACTGCCAAAAATGTGCCCTACAACAACAACAGACCAGAGATCAGCCGGCCAGCGCCCAACACCAACAACCACCCTCACCCAGAGCCGCTCTCTCTCTCTCTCTCTCTCTCTCTCTCTCCCCTTCTCTCTCTCTCTCTCTCTCTCTCTCTCTCTCTCTCTCTCTCTCTCTCCGTCTTTATCCTTTTACTTTTTGCTTCCTTCTTGTTTTCTAATCTCTCTAATCTGTCACTCATTCAGTCCTCAGCTCTTTCTTCTTTCTCTTTCACTCTCTTCCTCTCACGTCCTGCTTACATTCTTACTCTCTCTCTCTTTATCACTCTCTCTCTCTCTTTATCACTCTCTCTCTCTCCGTTTCTCCTTCGCCTCGTGCTGTTCGTGTCTGGTGCCGCTCTGGGAGTTTTTATGATGTGTGTAATAGCAGGGACGGTTTCTATCTGAGGGCGATGAAGGCCAAACTCCTCTTACACAGCGACTGGAGCGTGGGCCGGACTGTCACGACTCGAACAGGCCACACAGAGTCAGACACCCACAGCTACACTCGTATACCCGTATAACCCGTATACCAGTCATATATACCACCGGGTGCTCTGACGGACGCTCTTAGAGCTGCTCAGGTCTTTGATATTACTAGCAGTCAGGCTCTCGTGGTTGGAGTGGTGTAACCCACGCTACCACTGGACTCCTGCCGGAATTCATAGTGTGTGCCGACAGGGAAGTTGGGCAGAGGGGGGATAATGGTCTGAGAGGGTGGGTTCAGGGTTTCGGCTCGGACCCCTAGTTCCAATGTAGGATGATGTTAATGCTACAGCACACAAAAACAGTTTGAGGAGTTTGGGGTGGAGGAACTCCGGTGGCCTGCACAGACCCCTGACCTCAACCCCTCTGAACACCTTTGGGATGAACTGGAATGTTGATTCTCATCCAACATGATGGATGCAGAGGGAAGCAATGTGGGCCTGTAGTTTTGAAAGGGATGTCCAGTATGCATATATAGAGGTGATGGTCGTGTCCACATACTTTTGGCCATATAGTTTGCGTATCCTGTAGCGCAGGGGTCTCCAATCGTAGCTGCTTACCTGCAAAGTGTAGGTACAGCCTGTACCCAATGAGCTGCCCCACCTCTTACTTAACTCTAATGCATCTGACCAATCAGGGACTTGGAAAGAGGTTTACTAGCTAGGGCTGGTGTGGCTCCAACCGGTTGAAACCAGGCTCCGTAGGAAGGTCACTGCTGTAGCATAGCATTGCACCCCTCAGCCTCGTCGTGTCGTACCATGTGGTATCCATCAAGTTCTCTGACTACAATTCCCAGCATGCATCTCTCCAACACATCTTGCAATGGTGGTAGATATGGGGATGGATACAGATGTGATATTTGGGATCCAAGCCGTTACGCATCATCAGGAGGGGTGTAAAACTGGCTCTATAGACTCGTCCAGCTCCATAGGCCTCTTTACAACAGATGTACCAATGATCAAATGGGAGAGTGTCCTGCGAGAGTGTCCCGCGAGAGTGTCCCTGAGACACTCTCATTTGTCCTGTACATTGGTGGCCAAGGAGACCTTTGAGACTGTTGGAATTCCGACTCCTGGCCACCATATGGACAGTGTTTCTCTTTTCTGTCCTGTCTTCCGATTGTTGGGTTTAAGATTCCTCTTGCTCCATGTGTCCATGTGTCTGTCCTCTTCCGGTTTTACCTTCTCTACTATTCCGAGCATCATGAATGGTTGAGGATCCGTCTGCTTCTTTGGTGCCTAAGGAGCTTTCAGTCATCTTCACTAACACCGGAGTTCAAAGGCGTCAGTCCTTTCCTGTCCTGCTTGTTGTTTGTCCAGCTTCAACATCCATAAAGAACCCCAGAGGAGACTACAGCCGAGACGTCTGTGGTCTGAGACTAACTGTTCATGTAGAGATCTTCCCCAGCTTCTCCATCATGGACGCTTTGTTGTTGATGATTGATCAGAGAAGGAAAATGCCACCTGTGGTGTCACCTGCTTCCTGAATCCTCAATCTGTCATTATACATCAAGCCTCCTTGTATGTATCAGCTCCACTGTCCATACAGGACACTCTGTAGGTGTACAGGTCCAGACTGTAGTCCATCTGTTTCTCTGTGTACTGTATTACCCTGTTCTTCAATGGTCAGGACCCCCACAGGACCCCCACAGAGCAGGTATGGTGTGGTGACCTGGTGATGGTGGTGTGTTAGTGTGTGTGGTGCTGGTGTGAGTGGATCAGACAAAGCAGTGCTGCTGGACACCTCAGTGTCACTGCTGGACTGAGAATCATCCACCAACCAGAACTATCCAGATCAACAGTGTCCTGTGGGCAGCGTCCTGTGGGGCAGCATCCTGTGGGCAGCGTCCTGTGGGCAGCGTCCTATGGGCAGTGTCCTGTGGGCAGCGTCCTGTGGGCAGCGTCCTGTGGCGCAGTGTCCTGTGGGCAGCGTCCTGTGGGCAGCGTCCTGTGTCCACTGATGAAGGACTAGACAGGGCTCTAGAGTGCGACCAATTTGGTCGCACATGCGACCTAATTTCTCAATTGTGCGACCAAAAAAAATCTGAGGTCGCACCAGTGCGACAAGCCGTCCGATGGGGAATAATAGAAAAAGTCTCCGCGCCTCTGAAAGTCTCCCTGTGGTTAAAACAGAGCCCATTTCGTGGTCTAAACCAATCAAAGATAGCGAAGGGCGGGACCCCCTCCTGATTGGCCGTGGTACTGATACTCCTGTACGTGTGTACGTTTGAAAGTGCATGTGCTGCAGTCAGACAGGGGTGCGTTTCCCAAAACCATCGTTGCTAACTACGTTAGCAACTTACATAGTTGGAACGACACAGCTGCGACGCAGGTGTTTCCCAAAACCATGGTTCAGACTATGGAGGTAACCACGTTGGTAACTTACATAGTCCGAACCATCGTTAAGCGACACAGGTGTTTCCCAAAACCGTAGTTCCACCGAACGTTCGCAAACACTGTCGTTAAGTTAGTAGTTGGAACTACAGCTGTAGAGCTGTGGTTAGAAGCTTAGTTCCTGGTGACCACGTCATCGGTGACGCAGGACGCCAGGAAACGTGTCAGTAAGCTGAAAATTTACATGAAACTCCGGGTACCAACATTTATACTGTCAAAGGCTGTCAAAATTGCTGTTTATGCCACCAGTATATAATGCAATGCAAATAAAGCGGAGAAACGGATCACATCGCTATCGCATGGCGTTTATCAGATTAGCCCACTGCGCCAAAGAGACACAGTGATGTATCTCAGTAACTGCAGTATCAGAGCCTACCAATGCATCAGTGTGGCTAAAGTTCTTCCATTTGTTCCTTCTAAAAGAAGTTTTACATATTATTACCATGTTCATAATGATAATCATGCACATTAATATATTATTAATACTTATATTTATTATTATTATATTTTTTATTAGCATTTGATTGTTGATTCTATTAATATTATTGTTGGATTTTTATAATATGAATAAACATGGGTTGCCAAAATAATGTGTTCATTACGTGATTTCGGTCACAACTATCATATTTTGGTTTAATCTCGCCGGTTTGTGAGTTTTAACACAGTTTCCCGCTGTGAAAGTCCGACCGAACACATCTGGAAACATGGTGGTTCGAGCTATGGTGGTTCAAACCAACATCGTTCAAACTACTGTGGTACTAACAAAGTACGAGGCTTTCGGGAAACGATGTTTAGTTTAACGATGCATCGGACCATGTTAGTTCAGTGCTAACCTCCGTCGTTGTACGTGAAACGCACCCCAGAGCGGTGAGTAGCCTAGGCCCGTCAGATAAACAGAGCGGGTGTAGCTGCGTAACCTGGGAGGCTGGTGGCTCCGTGTCAGAGCGTTGGTTATGTCGAGCCCTGGTCCGGAGACGGCATCAGATAACTAGCCACATACGATCGACTCCGAGTCACAGCCTGCACTGACTGTGAGGAGTGTGGGAAGACCATGGCCGGCAGTAGTGCGTTTGTGACTGGTTTTAGTACATTTAGAATTGAAGCGCTGAAAAAGCACAACGCGTCTATCAAACACATTACCTGCCGCGACAAACGCACTGCCCAAGTGTTACCTTTACTGTAGAATTGTGCTTCAAATAAAGCACTTTATGCTGACCACATTGTTAGTTAATCATTTACAAGTCAATATTGCTTATATGGACAGCGATTTAAAAAAAGAAAAGAAAAAGTGACCATGTAAATCTGCTGTTCTGAATGTGATGCAGTTGAAAATGTGGGTGCACCTAACTTTGTTGCTGGTGCACCTAAGAAAAAACGTTAGGCGCACCAGTGCAACCAGTTCAAAAAGTTAGTCTAGAGCCCTGCTAGAGGATGACCAACACTGCACTGTGCAGCAGCAGATGAACTATCGTCTCTGACTGTCCATCTACAAGGTGGAGCAGCAAGGTAGGAGTGTCTAATAGAGTGGACAGTGACTGGACACAGTGTCTACACACTCCAGCAGCACTGCTGTGTCTGATCCACTCACACCAGCACCACACACACTAACACACCACCACCACGTCAGTGTCACTGCAGTGCTGAGAATGATCCACCACCACATACTACCTGCTCTGTGGGGGTCCCTGTCAAACTTCCTGACGATGTGGTGTGTCACATAGTATTACATGGTCGCCAGGGTTGGACTCCGGCGCGGTGTAGGTTACATCTCTTCCTCCTTCAGTAGAGTTAGAGAGGCTTGATTCTCCCATAATACAGTTCATAAGGACCAGAGTTTCCTCACGTTGTCATGTACCACACGCTGTAACGGTTAATACAGTAAATGCAGAAAGTGCTTCGTTCCCATGACTACGCTCCGTGCAGCCAGGCGGGCAGCAGGGACGAGGTCTATAAGGAGCGCTGCAGTTTAATTGGCAGCAAAAAATAAGCACAGCAGCCTACACCCAGTCGGCATGCCCGCTCCTCCAACGTATCATTTGGAGTTGTAATTTAGGACAGCAGCACGCGAGAGTGAGCCAGAGCGGCCCGCAGCAGTTTACTGATCAGCCAAAGACGTTTACATTAGCGAGAGTGGCTGCAGCTTTGGAGGACTCAGTATTCGTCCGGTTTTATGAGTTCTAATAAACAAGTGTCCGTTTCAACGAGGCCGAGAAGCTCGTCAGTCAGTGCAGGAACTAAGAGCGAAACCAGAAGCTGAAAGAGAACGAGCACAATCTTTCTAGATCTAGAGGTGGAGATGTTTTCTTTCCTGTACAAGTCAGTTACACTCAATCAACAGAACAGCTGCACCCAGAAGGAGGTGTGGGAGTGCGGTGCTGGGAAGGAAGATAAAGGAGACCAGGATCAATAACTGGTGATAAATTTAGACTGATATGATCAATATTTATTGAGCTACACATACAGAAGTCTGTCTCTCAGTATGGCGTCGGGCCACCGTGTTCGCTAACCCAACACGCCAGACGTCTCGGTATGGAGCTGTAGAGGTTCCTAATGGAGTCCTGTGATAATCCATCCCATGCAGCTTGAACATCCTCACACAGTTCCTGCAGATGGTGCGGTAGGGGTGGAGGTGGAGGGACACCAGGCCTTCTGGACGTGTGACAACAAACCGTTCATCTCGGTGCTGACCACGGTGCCTCCACACACGGATTCGTTGGGCGTCTCCACCAAGACTAAAGCGGGACTCGTCACTGAAGATGACCCGCTGCCATTCTGAGTCACTCCATGACAGTCTGGTACGACACCACTGCAGTCTTTGGTGACGGTGACGTGGTGTTAAGGACAGTCGTGGTAACGGTCTGTGTGCATGTAGTCCTGCGTGGTGCAGCCGTCTGCCGATGGTGCTGCACTAACAGGAGGACTCATGGAGGACACCACTGCTCGCTGGAGGTCTGTAATGGTAGTGTTGGGTCAGTCGGGTACAGAGATAAGACCCGTCCTCGTATACATCACATCACGTGTGCGGTAGAGAGTGAAACTAGAATCATTAGCATGTCTCACCATGTCACACCCACCTACTAGTTTCCCCCGGGTGGAGAGCTATCCGAATCCCGTCCTGTCTTTCTCTGTGGAACGTTGCTCTGAACCTGCCAACACTTAACGAACAGTGGAAGCCGGAATTTCACGGAATTACACTGGCACCATAGCGTGGTGCGTCTCCGGAGCAGCTTTAGGTCCTGCTTCCAGAAGAGCGTTTTTACGAGCTTCCTGGTTCTCTAAAAGCCCGGTTCTACTAAACCGCTCAAACAGGAGCAGAACAGGCCTTTTCTGTTTCTGGAGACGCACTGCTGTTTTTAGCATCCCTGCGTTAGAACCCCGCCCACCTGTAAAGGAGGAGGTGGCTTAACCACAGTGTTCCCTCTGTCTCCCGAAAGTAGCCGCTCAGTCCAGTCATGTCGGGTTTCTGAAGTTACTGTGTTAGCTGTTGCTCTGGAGCTGTGAGGCTAGGTTAGCATGGTGCTAACTGATTACCTCCACCTGTGTGTCTCTAATAGCCTGGGATATGCAGCTTTTGAGACTCTGTATTTTATCTATCTATGTACCTATTTATCTATATCACCTATAAACATGGACTAAAATATCAAAATCATTTTCTAAATATTGACTTAGTGTCTCAGAAACTGCCTAATTCTCTCAAAAATGTACCTAGTATCTCTAAATTACTTTATTTATTAAAATTATTTATTTAGTGTCTCAAAATTTCGAGTTAAAATTGAGTATTTCAGACAATGACTTATGTCCTCAATATACCTGTAAATAACTTAGTTTCTTTAAAATGTTGATTCAGTGTCTAAAAAGTTGGGACTTGGGTTTAAAATAGTGACTTAGAATCTCAGAAAATGAGTTGAGTTAAGTTTTAAAATATTGACAGCATCTCAGGAAACCACTTATTTCTGCAAAATATGGACTTAATATCTCTAAAATAGTTTATTTTCTTTTAAATATTTATTTAATATCTAAAAATATTAACTTATGTTTCAAAATATTGACTTAATATTTATAAATCATTGCTTATTTTCTTTAAAGTAATAATTTAATTTCTAAAAATATAGGTTTCAAAGTATTTACTTAATATCTCTAAATATTTTGTGACTTATTTCCTCGGAATATTAACATAGCACCTCAATCTATATATTTTATTATATACTGATCAATTTTTGTCTTTTAATAAATTTTTCATTTCAAAATATTGACTTGGTATTTCTAAATAGTTTATTTTCTTTAAAATATTGATTTAATATTTAAACATAATGACCTAAAATTTAAAATATTGACTTAATATTTTTAAATCATTATTTATTTTCTTTAAAGTAATAATTTAATATCTAAAAATATAAGGTTCAAAATATTGACTTAATATCTCTAAATATTTTGTAAATTATTTCCTCAGAATATTAACGTAGCATCTCAGTCTATATATTTTATTATGTTGATCTTTTTTTGTCTATTAATAAATTATTCATTTCAAAATATTGACTCGTTTCCTCCAGTTGCTGACCTATGGTCTTTAAACAGCTGCATATGTTCTTACTCGAAATAATGACACTGACTATGATAATATCTATACTGTAATATTAAATGTTTTCTTGACGTGATGATTTTCTATGTCCTAAAACTGTATCAGATCATTGATTTGAGATATTGAGTCAATGCTGAGATGGGTCGGTTAGATGTCAGTGTGGAAGTGTCTGATAGGTCTGTTCTGCGTGAAGTCTGAATTTCAGGTTCCTTCCCCAGGACCTGCTAGAACTGAGTGAGGCTGGATGGTCGAGTTCCGGCCCATGTGGGAGGCTCATATGAGACTCTCAGATTTACGATCGCTTCCCACTTAATATTCCTCACGTGTGGAATACGAGGAGCTAACCTGACTCTCCCTTCCTGTCTGTCTGTCTGTCTGTCTGCTCCACAGGCTTCACTGGTGTGAACCTCACTGGAGAGGACCCAGGTATCAAGCAGTGCAAGGTGAGTCACCCAGTCGCACCCAGCGGGTATTTGTGTCTGTTTGCTGCCAAATCTGAACTTCGAGTTCCACACACACGGCGAGGGTGGAGAACAAGTTGCGTGATGGAGATGACCTCAGGACCACATTCTTTGTAAAGATGATGAAGAGCTCAGTACTGAAGTAGGGTTTCTCACTCAGGGATGTAAGACAATATCGGAAATATCATATATCACGATGTTATTTTATGTGATGCTGTATTGATACTCTGAACATGCAGGGTTGGCACGTTTGTTGTGTCAGTGGTTCAGTTTGTGTTGTGTTTAAATTCCTGACCACTAGATGGCAGTGTTTTAGACACCAGTAGACTTTTCCACTCCAGCATCAACATTAGCATTAGCAATTAGCAATTTGGTGATGGTTATTTTGACAATCATGATATATCACCTTGTGGACAGTATCGCAATATATCACAGCATATCGTATCGTAACCCCTGTGTCACATGTACCGTATCGCCAGTTTCTTACCACCGCACCTCGTCTGAACTCGCCTGAGGGACCGGAGAGCGCAGTTATAGTTTAGGCTTGGGTTCTTTATGCACTGAAATTCCTTCAGAGTTAATCCTAGTTCTAGACTCTGGTACGGAACTAGGATGTACACTATTTTGACAAAGGTATTCACTCGCCCATTCAGGTCATTAAATCCAGGTGTTCCAGTCACTTCCATGGCCACAGGTGTCTAAAACCAAGCACCTAGACATGCAGGCTGCTCCTACAGACGTTAGTGAGAGAGTGGGTCGCTCTCAGGAGCTCAGTGAACTCCAGCGTGGTACCGTGATAGGATGCTCCACCTGTGCTACAAGTCCAGTGGTGAAATTCCCTCCTACTAAATATTCCACAGTCCACTGTCAGTGGGATTAGAACACAGTGGGAGGGATTGGGAACGACAGCAGCTCAGCCATGAAGTGTTAGACCACGTACAATGACAGAGCGGGGTCAGCGGATGCTGAGGGTCATAGGTCACAGAGGTCACCAACTTCCTACAGAGTCCATCACTACAGACCTCCAAACTTCATGTGTCCTTCAGATCAGCTCAGGAACAGTGTGTAGAGCTTCATGGAATGGGTTTCCATGGCGAGCAGCTGCATCCCAGCCTTACATCACCAAGCGCAGTGCAGAGCGTGGAGCGCAGTGGTGTAAAGCTCCGCCCCTGGACTCTAGAGCAGTGGAGGCGTGTTCTCTGGAGTGACCAATCACGCTTCTCTGTCTCTTAACCCGATGGACGAGTCTGGGTTTGGCGGTACCAGGAGAACGGTACTGGTCTGACTGCACTGTGCCGAGTGTAACGTTTGGTGGAGGGGGGATTATGATGTGGGGGTGTTGTTCAGGAGTTAGGCTCCGCCCCTTAGTTCCAGTGAGAGGAACTCTTAATGCTTCAGCAGACCAAGAGACTCTGGACCATTCCATGCTCCCAACTTTGTGGGACAGTTTGGGGACGGCCCCTTCCTGTTCCAACATGACCGCACACCAGTGCACAGAGCAAGCTCCATAAAGACATGGAGGAGCGAGTCTGGTGTGGAGGAACTGGACTGGCCTGCACAGAGTCCTGACCTCCACCCGATAGAACACCTTTGGGATGGATTAGAGCGGAGACTGAGAGCCAGGCCTTCTCGTCCAACATCAGGGTCTGACCTCACAGATAGGCGTCTGGAAGAATGGTCAGAAATTCCCATAACCACATTCCTAACCCCTGTGGAAAGCCTTCCCAGAGGAGCTGGAGCTGTGATAGCTGTAAAGGGTGGAGCATCATGTTAAATGGGATGTCCCACCAGTTCATATGGGAAGGTAGACGAGTGAATACTTTTGGCAGTATAGTATAAATATAAATATATATGTTACAGTGTAACTCTATCTAATCCTAATCCCCATCCGTACACTGTCTGACGTAGTTGGAACCGGTTGTAGTCCGTGTCTCAGATCAGTTTCCAGCCTCTGATAGACCAGGCTGTGTGTTACCACACCTGTAAGACGGGTGTATGTAAATGAGCTCTGGTTAGTGGCCTGTTTCTAAATCTGTCTGGACTGAAATCCACGAAGCAGACTGCCAGAGAGAGAGGGTGGGACTAACCTGCTGTAAGGCAAAGGGGAGATCACATGGAAGTGTGTTTTGTGACGTGACCTGTTTTACAGCATTTCTGGGGCGCCAGCAGTCGGAGACCCGTCAAGCAGAGTAGTCTGTTCAGTCCGTGTGCAGTATAATACCAGAACACACCAGACGTAAGCTTACGGAGGTGAACAGGGATCACGTTTAATCAGGGATTATAAAAATAAGGGGTATCATATACAGCTCTGGGAAACTGTAAGAGCCCACCTGTAACTGATCAGGTTCTCTAGGTGTACAGGTTCTGGGTTTGTGTTGGTTCTGTTTGATTCTCTACACTACTGGAACCATGTCTCCCAAACTCCAGATCAGATATTGTATTAGATCTGTGTATTTAGAAAATCACTAATGACCTCCAGAAGCCTGTTTTTAGAACCATGCTCGCTGTGCGTCTCACCCCAGCCACCGCTCGCCAGTCTCTCTGTAGGTCACTCGAGGTCATCTTACGGTGGGTAAGGGACATTGGAATGAGGTGGCGCTCATCACGGTCAGTAGAGAGTGGGTTTGGCCCTCTGCCAGTCTGTAGCTGTGTTGTCCTGTGTGTTTGCTGCTGGACCTTGTTCTTATGAACCAGACGCTCACTGTATCTGCCAGTAAAGCTAGAACCCAACCTTCGGTTCCTCACTGAGAACCTGCGGTACATGTGGAGATGAAGCCTAATGTGTGGCGGCAGTGCCGGCCATTGTGTAATTACCTGGCCTGATTTACTGTGTGTAGTACACAAACAAGCTCATACGTCCTGAACACTGTCACACCCACACGCTTACTGCACACCTGGTGCCTGAACACACTGCGCTCTCCTACAGGTACACTGACACTAAGCTGTATTTCACGCTACTGTAACAGCCGTTTCTCAGTTCCAGTGCTCTAACACACTGATGTGCGGTTACTGCTCCGGCGCAGTGTGCGGGTGTCTTACTGTCTGCACATACAGTAATGTGTCTGTGTGTCTTTGCGCTGTACTACAGCGTGTCTGTTCCTATAACCGCCCTGGAGAAGCAGCCCGATGGTGTTTTTGTGGCGTCTAAAATCATTGATTTTGTTAATTAAGATTTATTTCTCAGTATATTTTGAAAGTTTAAATAGAAATACAGCAGTTGGCCGATCTTCCTAAAGTAGAATATAAAATATAAATATATTATAAAATATAATATTCTGTTTTTTTATTTAGAGTGAAATAAATAAGAGCTTATTTGACACCTAGACACACGCACGCATTCTGTCTCAAGCTGCCAGCTCTTTACTGATTCATCAGGGCTCAGAAACGTGTCCCCATGTTGTTGCGTCAGGCTGATGTTAAAGTGAACCCCATGGTATGGCAAACGGCCACCTGGCAGTGACACGTAGCGGGCACTGGTCAATGACGTGTATAGGCAGACCAGTGGACCCTATGGGAAAACACCCCACACCAGGAAGGAAGCACAACCAGCCTGTACAGTGCCTTGTTGATAACTGGGGTCCATGGCTTCATGGGGTCTCCACCACACATAAACCCCACCATCAGCCCCAAACGACTGGCACCATGACTCATCAGACCACAGCACACGTTGGCAGTCCTCTAGACTCCAGTTCGTAACCACACGAGCCCAGGTGAGGCACTGTGTCCGGTGTGGTGGAGGCACTCTGGTGGGTCTTCTGCTCCCGTGTCCCATGGAAGCTGAAGAGCGCTGCACTGCGGGGTATGCGTGTGGGGCTCCTGTATTGAATGTGGATGGGGTTTCTCTTTTTTTTCTTTTCTTCTTTTTATTGTCAGTTTTTCATTGACATTGAACAACATTGGGGAACAGAATAATTATGTTGCATAGGGTTTTTAATAATAATAAAAATAATAATAATAAATTAATTAATTAAAAATAAATAAAATTTAAAAATAATTATAATAAATTAAATAAAAGGGGTAAAATAAATAAATAAATAAAAGATTGTAAAATATAAATATAGAAGAGAAAACATTTTAAAAGAAAACATGAAAAAAAAAACAACAAATAGCAGCAACAGAATACTAATAATTGAGAAGCTTGTAACATGGCTCCTAAAAACCTGAGCTTCCTGAGCTGGCTGGATGTGGTTTCTGCCGGAGTCACTCGCCTGTTTGCACGGCCTGTTGTAGCCAGACGCCGCCGGTCACCATCATTAAGCGCCCGTGGGTGGCCACCGTGCTGTCCATTAGGGTGGTAATGCTTCCTCCCAAAACACCCTTGACTCTGTGGATCGAGGAAGTCTCAGTGTTTCCACATAGGGACTGTGGAACTGAATGTTCTGCAGCGTTAGCATTGTTAGCATTGTTAGCATGTCGGACGTTTTTAGTAAAACCTGTTTGACCTTTCCTTCTGCTCTCTTGCGCTGACAGATATCGAGGAGTCCCTGAACGACGTAAGAATGATGTTCAGGCCCTGATCCGCAGCAGTATGTCAGGTAAGGGGTCCGCCAACTCCACATCTGTGCCAGAGGTTCTGTAGCAGGTTCTCAGGGGCCGTGAGCCGGGCCACAGTTTTGTTCTGGTCTGTATTCTGAGCCCGGTCGTGTAACCTGTCAGGTCTGGGGTTGTTATCGTTGTTCTGCTAGAAGCTGGATTCATTAAGTAGAGCACTGTGCAAAAGTCAGAGACCACCCCTGATTCATTTCAGTTCCAGTCAAAACAGCCATCCAGTACGAGTTATTCATTTGTCAGTGTGTGCTTGTGAAGAGATCAGATGTAGAAGAGGAATCCGCTTGCATGAGGAAGGAGAAATAAAGACAGGGGTTTCCAATGCTGGAGCACTCCTAACAACCACCTGGAAGACCACCAAACCTGATAAACAGCGACTTTCATCTCTGAGAGGAGAACATCCAGCTCCACTCCGGCCTCAGATCTGAGAACATCCACATCCATCCTTCCACTGTGAGGAGACCCCTCGACACTATGGGGGGTCTGAAAGGACGTGTCGCTGTTCAAATAGCTCCTCGCTGAGAAAAGGAGACGCGCACATCCAACAAAGGAGCTGCTGCTGGTGTCCTCAGAACAATGGACCGATCACCCTAGAGTCCAGAACCTCAACAGCACTGAATGTGTTTGGGGTCATCTGGATGGTGAGAAGAAGCAGAAGATGCTAAACCAGCTACTAAGACTGAACTGTGGAGGTGTGTCTCTCTGAGGGGCTGAAAGGGAGTCTCCTGAGAAGAAAGGAAGCTGGAATGAAGGTGAATGAAGGTGAAGAGGTTATCTGGCTTGTACACAGTTCATAGAATAGATGGAATGGAACAGAACCGAAATGTGGACGGGCTCCAGGTCTCTTAGGACTGGATTAACGATCTTTGACCTTCCACCAACACATGATGACACTTACTGACCGATACCAGTGTATACCCAGTCAGTAAAGGGGAAGTCCACTGATATTTACAAAATTCTAGATAATCAGCTGAGATGTAGCCCTGTAAAGTCATTCAGGGTGGTCTGGTGTGAGGTGTTGCACTGAAGAGAGACTGACCAACCCAGAGATCTTCATGGTGGTGGTAGTGATGGGAACCAGGGGTCACAATGGCTATTACAAATCCAGCACAAGCCCAGGTCCAAAATAAACAATGGAACCGCAGGTAAGGTTCTAATAATGTTCTCTGGGTCAAAAAGGAGAAGAGCCATCCTGACTGTTACCAGCGTAAAGTCTGATATCCGGCATTTGGAGACGTCATGACATGGAGTACAGCTGAGACTCTGGACTCCTGAGCAGCTGACGTGTTCAAGCCAGAACAGCGACCATCGGGTTCCCAAACCAGTACTAACCGTTGTTTAATGTTGACGTCTGATTCTCTAGCATGCTGCCGGTTTAGTTCAGCAGGAATTCTGGTAATTTGGTGGAGTCCCCCTTTTTAGCTTTTAACGCTTAATGACTCGCGTGGTAAGGAGTGAAAGCCCTGTAATAGAGACATCATTGTCTGGTGGCAGTACCGCAGTGTCCGCCGGGTTTCAGCAGCCTGCTTTGATGATACCACATCTATCAGCTACGTTCACACGTCCAGCTTCTTCTCCCGGGTCTTTATCTGCGCTTGGCTCCTAATCTTACATTTCACCCCTCAGTGTCATACGCACTGTGGTCAGCCACATGTTCGGTGGTGAGGCGGTGGCTTTGGCGGCCATTTTTGTTCTGTAGTTCACATGAGGGTGGCTTACGGCGAGGTGGGGGCAGTTTATAGAACAAATTCATTGTTCGGCAGCAAAAGGCCTCCGGGTGGGTAACTCATTCCCAGTTCGGAGAAAAACAGAAGTCTCTCACAGTTTTACCCCAATTAACCCACAAACCATGCTGTATTTGAGGCTGTAATGTTAAATTTTCCAGAGTATATAATGGATTCCATTCTGTTTTCCCAGTTTTCCAGCTTCCTAAAGCCGGTAGAGCTGCTGTATTAGCCTCACTGAGGATCCTCTGTGTTTAGCTAACGTTAGCAGCTGAAGCTAATCCCAGTGTAGTGAATCCTTTACTCTCCAGATGGAGATGAAGCTCCACCAGCACTATGATACTCCAGTAAGAGCTCCAGAGTGTAAACTAGGACGGGATGATGATGTTCTGATCCGTATGTGTAGAGTTATTACTCTGTAGAGAGCATTACTACATCAGGAGACCAGCTAGGAGAAGCTAACGCTGTTAGCGCTTATGCTAACAACCACAGAGCGAGTGTTTCTGCTCATATTAACACTCGACAGAGAAAAATAAAAGCTGGGTTTGATTCTCCACACGGTTCTGTGTTAATGTAGACGTGTGTGTGTGTGGAGTAGAGCTGTATATCGTTTGTTGTAGCTAAGAAGCTAAAGAGCACGTTAGCTATCTAGCTAATTAGCCTTGTTAGCTGCTTCACAGTGACACAGAAGCGACCAGAAAAATGGTTCTGTCGCTCAAGCAGGTGGAACATGCATGTTAGAACCGTGAGTTCCGTTGGTTCCTGTTTGGGTTCTTGATTCTGCAGTGTGTATGTGGATGGGGTGTACAGGTGTGTACAGGAAAGTGAAGCTGAGTAAGCTGGGAAGTTATTGATCTGGGAATATTGTTTCCAGTATCCTGGTTAGACAGAACTCTGGATCCTGCGTTATCCACCCGGGATTAGGTTCCCTGTTGCTGTGATGGAACGTGAATTTGTCCTTTAAGTTTTAAGGGTCAGTTTTTGATTGACATTCGGGGGTAAGTCATGTACATATGATGGTACTCATATTTATAGTGTATAAATCCATGTATTATATAAATTGCAAATATGCAGCATGTATAATTAATTTTAATGAAATTTTTTAATTATTAGAAATATTCATTTATGACTTTACAAATTCTGATTCAAAGTATTTTGGTGTGTGGTTAAAAAGGGGAACTCCACCGGATTAAAAAAAAAATATATATATATATATATATATATATATATAATAATAATAATAATAATAATAATTGAGCTAAAACTAAAAATGTAAATAGAGTCGTTCAGAGCAGATTGTTATTAATGGCTCTGGTCACAGTGGTGGTGAAGGTAACCAGACGTCCACCTCTGAAAGCTCCCTCACAGGAAGTGACTACATGAGATGGTTATGAATGCGTGACCTGATGTCTGAGACGCTGTCCATTCATGGTGGAGGGATACATGCTACACGGCACCACAGAAGTCCCAAAGGAAAACAGATTTTCCAGGTTTTCCATTATTTTCCCATCACCAACATTCCAACTCAGAAGACTCGTGTAGGTTCGCTGGTGGTTTAGATGGTAAATAAAGTGTCTGTATGTGGGTTCTAGACGTGGAGAACCCTGGTTCCCATCACCACCACTGTAAAGAACTCAAACGCCCAAGCTCAATCACTCTCACAATTTTAAAGGAAGTGTGGAGTTCCCCTTTAACATATCTGTGTTGGGAGTGTAAGTGTGGTACTCCACACTGTGTGAGGCAGTTGTGCTGATGTGTGAGTGGGATGAGAGCGTGTGCAGTGTGTGCTCAGTAGTAACTGTGACTGTCAGATGAACTGCTGTCTCCATCACCATCTGCTTCTCCTGCCTTCTTCACTCTGCCTGCTCTCTCTCCCTCTCTCTCCTCTCTCTCTCCTCTCTCTCCCCCTCTCCTCGCTCTCTCCCTCTCTCTCCCTCTCTCTCTCTCTCCTCTCCTCTCATCTTCTCTCCTCTCCTCTCCTCTCCTCTCCTCTCCCTCTCTCTCCTCTCTCTCTCCTCTCTCTCCCCCTCTCCTCGCTCTCTCCCTCTCTCTCCTCTCTCTCTCCTCTCTCTCCCCCTCTCCTCGCTCTCTCCCTCTCTCTCCCTCTCTCTCTCTCTCCTCTCTCTCCCTCTCTCCTCTCTCTCCCCCTCTCTCTCTCCCTCTCTCTCCCTCTCTCTCTCTCTCCTCTCCTCTCATCTTCTCTCCTCTCCTCTCCTCTCCTCTCCTCTCCTCTCCTCTCCTCTCTCTCCCTCTCTCTCTCTCCCCCTCTACTCTTTCTCCTCTCTCTCTCTCCTCTCTCTCCTCTCTCTCTCCTCTCTCTCCCCCTCTCTTTCCTCTCTCTCTCCTCTCTCTCTCCCTCTCTCTCCTCTCTCTCCCTCTCCCCCTCTCCTCTTTCTCCTCTCTCTCTCTCTCCTCACTCTCCTCTTTCTCTCCTCTCTCTCTCCTCTCTCTCCACCTCTCCTCTCTCTCTCCCTCTCTCTCCTCTCTCTCCCTCTCCCTTTCCCTCTCTCCTCTCTCTCTCTCCACTCTCTCTCCCTCTTTCTCCTGTCTCTCCCTCTCTCTCCTCTCTCCCCTCCCTCTCCTCTCGCTCTCCTCTCTCTCCTCTCTCCCTCGTTCTCCCCTCTCTCCTCTCTCTCTCCTCTCTCCCCCTCTCCTCTCTCTCTCCTGTCTCTTCCTGTCTCCTCTCTCTCTCCCTCTCTCTCTCCTCTCTCCCCTCTCCCTCCTCTCTCTCTCTCTCTCTCTCTCTCTCTCTCCTCTCTCTCCCTCGTTCTTTCCTCTCACTCTTTTCCTCTCTCTCCCTCTCCCTCTTTTCCTCTCTCTCCCTCTCCCTATTCACTCTCTCTCCTCTCTCTCTCACTCTTTTCTTTCTTCCTTTCTATTTCTCTATCTTTCTTGGTCTTCTCTATCTGTTCCCCTTCCCCTCTCTTTTTATTCCTTCCTCCCTCTTCTCTCTGTCTCTTTCTGCCTCTTCTTTCTGTCACTGCCTTCCTTATTCTCTTTTCTCTCTTCCTTTTTCTCTGCATCTTTCTTGCACTTTCTCTTATAATGAAGTCTGTTGTGCTTCTCCCGTTTGTTGTAGAGCGAGCAGACAAATGCGCCCCCCGCTGGAAACACGAGGCCATGCAGAATGGTACAGTAACTCTCCTCCCTCTGTCCCCCCTCCCTCTTCTCTCCTTACCTCCTTTCCCTCTTCTACTCTGGGTGGGGTTCTCCCCCTTTCTTTTGTGCTTCCTCTCCCTCTCTCTCTCTCTCTCTCTCTCTCTCTCTCTCTCTCTCTCTCTCTCTCTCTCCCTCTCTCTCTCTCCCCCTCTGGAGTGTCTGTCACAGTAGACAGAGAGTTTATGAGGGGAAAAAGAGACCTGTCACTGCAGAGAGGGAGTCAGAGCGACACGCTCCTAAAGCCTGCCCCTCAGAGGAGCGGAGAGGAGCGGAGAGGAGCGGAGAGGAGCGGAACAGCCACAGCGGAGTTAGTCTGGCCTCGCTGTGTTAGAGTGTACCCACGCTCACCAGGCCAGGGGTGTCCAGATGTTATTCAGAGAGGGCTGGGGTATTATGTCCAAATGATCTGGGATATGAAACACACTGCCATGTGGAGCAGTCAGTCCACCCGGGTCTCTGGCAGCTAAGAGGAGTTACGGTACACGATCAGGCTGGTCAGTGAAAGCAGTCCAATCATAGCTACTGTCTTTCGATCACTGTAGTGAAGATGCTTCCTGTAGTCTTACAGTCCTGCTGCCACCATCAGGTGAAAGGAGAAACTGCAGCGGCTCTCTTATACAGAAGCTACTGACCTACTCAAATCTGTCCTGGGCTGCGTGTGGCTGGGGGGCTGGACTTTGGACCCCCCTGACTTTACCCAGTCTTCCACTTACATAGTCGATCAGCCTAGACATGTTGGGTTCCTGAGCTTTGCTTCTCTAGTTTAGCGCTGGAGCTGCAAGGCTAATGCTGCTAACTCACACTAGAAGTCAGTCACCTGAATCTTTACGGTGAGTGCATGCTCTGATCTCCTCTCAGCCGGCTGAAACCGCACCCCGGTCTTCGTTGGGCCCTGTTAACTGAACTAAACCTCACTGTGTAGCCCAGCACAGCTCGGCTTTCTTCGAAATCATATTCCTCACATAAATGATTCATAACTCTCCTCCCTTCCTCCCTCGCTTCTCTGCCGCAGGGAACCCAGGGTAAAGGCTCTATATGCCTGTCTGATACACGTCCAGCAAACCTGAGACATTACTATCATAACATATATGGTGTAAACGAGAAACGCTGATCAGACCTGTCTGAGAACTGTGTGGGTGTGACAGCTTGATTGACAGCGCTCCGTCCAACACTCCTACCTCTGCTCCGCCCCTCATACAGAACCAATCATTGCCCAGCTTTAATAGAACAATGAAAACGGATGAAGGAACAGTGTTGGTGTATAGATAAAGGAATAAAGGGATGAAGGAACAGTGTTGGTGTATAGATAAAGGAATAAAGGGATGAAAGAACAGTGTTGGTGTATAGATAAAGGAATGAAGGGATGAAGGAACAGTGTTGGTGATGGATAAAGGAATGAAGGGATGAAGGAACAGTGTTGGTGATGGACAAAGGAGTGAAGGGATGAAGGAACAATGTTGATGTATGGATAAAGGAATGAATGGATGAAGGAACAGTGTTGGTGATGGATAAAGGAATAAGGGGTTAAGGAACAGTGTTGGTGATGGATAAAGGAATGAAGGGATTAAGGAACAGTGTTGGTGATGGATAAAGGAATGAAGGGATGAAGGAACAGTGTTGGTGATGGATAAAGGAATGAAGGGATTAAGGAACAGTGTTGATGTATGGATAAAGGAATGAATGGATGAAGGAACAGTGTTGGTGATGGATGAAGGAATGAAGGGATGAAGGAACAGTGTTGGTGATGGATGAAGGGATGAAGGAACAGTGTTGGTGATGGATGAAGGAATGAAGGGATGAAGGAACAGTGTTGGTGATGGATGAAGGGATGAAGGAACAGTGTTGGTGATGGATAAAGGAATGAAGTGATGAAGGAACAGTGTTGGTGATGGATGAAGGAATGAAGGGATGAAGGAACAGTGTTGGTGATGGATGAAGGAATGAAGGGATGAAGGAACAGTGTTGGTGATGGATGAGGGAATGAAGGGATGAAGGAACAGTGTTGGTGATGGATGAGGGAATGAAGGGATGAAGGAACAGTGTTGGTGATGGATGAGGGAATGAAGGGATGAAGGAACAGTGTTGGTGATGGATGAGGGAATGAAGGGATGAAGGAACAGTGTTGGTGATGGATAAAGGAATGAAGGGATGAAGGAACAGTGTTGGTGATGGATGAGGGAATGAAGGGATGAAGGAACAGTGTTGGTGATGGATAAGGGAATGAAGGGATGAAGGAACAGTGTTGGTGATGGATAAAGGAATGAAGGGATGAAGGAACAGTGTTGGTGATGGATAAGGGAATGAAGGGATGAAGGAATAGTGTTGGTGATGGATAAAGGAATGAAGGGATGAAGGAACAGTGTTGGTGAAGGATAAAGGAATGAAGGGATGAAGGAACAGTCGTGATGGATGAGGGAATGAAGGGATGAAGGAACAGTGGTGATGGATGAGGGTATGAAGGGATGAAGGAACAATGTTGATGTATGTGTGAAGGAATGAAGGAACAGTGTTGGTGATGGATGAGGGAATGAAGGGACAGCGTTGGTGATAGATGAGGGAATGAAGGGATGAAGGAACAGTGTTGGTGATGGATAAAGGAATGAAGGGATGAAGGAACAGTTGGTGATGGATAAAGGAATGAAGGGATGAAGGAACAGTGTTGGTAATGGATAAAGGAATGAAGGGATGAAGGAACAGTGTTGGTAATGGATAAAGGAATGAAGGGATGAAGGAACAGTGTTGGTGATGGATAAAGGAATGAAGGGATGAAGGAACAGTGTTGGTGATGGATGAAGGGATGAAGAAACAGTGTTGGTGATGGATGAGGGAATGAAGGGATGAAGGAACAGTGTTGGTGATAGATAAAGGGATGAAGGAACAGTGTTGGTGATGGATAAAGGAATAAAGGGATGAAGGAACAGTGTTGGTGATGGATAAAGGAATGAAGGGATGAAGGAACAGTGTTGGTGATGGATGAGGGAATGAAGGGATGAAGGAACTGTGTTGATGGTGGATAAAGGGATGAAGGGACAGTGTTGGTGATGGATGAAGGAATGAAGGGATGAAGGGACAGTGTTGGTGATGGATAAAGGAATGAAGGGATGAAGGGACAGTGTTGGTGATGGATGAAGGGATGAAGGAACAGTGTTGGTGATGGATGAGGGAATGAAGGGATGAAGGAACAGTGTTGGTGATGGATGAAGGAATGAAGGGATGAAGGAACTGTGTTGATGGTGGATGAAGGAATGAAGGGATGAAGGGACAGTGTTGGTGAATAACAGATCTAGCTAGCGCTGATGCAGTGTAGACTTCCATTAGCCTCGTAGCTCGAGCTCTAAAACTTGAGACGCGAGGCAGTGTGGGTCCAGCCACACTTTGGGGGTGGGGCTGATTTTTGATTGATCCGTTGTTGGTAGTGTGTTGATGGATGACGTTCATGGAAAGAGACTGGAAGCCCACACCCTCTTACTTCCTCAGACCTCATATTACTCTCCTGCTGCCTCCCCAGAAATCAGCACTCAGTACAGCAGGAAACCAGCGACTGGTGTGGTTTCATAAAGTGCTTCAAAGAGCCTTCATCACACACGCCTTTAAAATCAGAGAGAGGGAGGGGAGAGAGAGAGGAGAGGGAGAGAGAGAGGAGAGGGAGAGGGGAGAGAGAGAGAGAAGAGGGGAGAAGAGGAGAGGAGAGAGAGAGAGAGGGAGGGAGAGAGGGAGAGGAGAGAGAGAGGAGAGGGAGAGGGGAGAGAGAGAGAGAGAGAGGAGGAGAGAATAGGAGAGGAGAGAGAGAGAGGGAGAGAGAGAGAGAGAGGAGAGGGAGAGTGAGAATGGAAGTGAGAGAGAGGGAGAGAGAGAGAGAGAGAGGAGAAGGAGAGAGGGATAGAGCGGGAGAGAGGGGGGGAGAGAGGGGGGGAGAGAGAGAGAGGAGGAGAGAAGAGGGGAGGAGAGAGGGAGAGAGAGAGAGGGAGAGGAGAGAGAGAGAGCTTGGCACTAATGCTAGTGGCTAACGTTAGCTATGCTAGCTACTGGCTCCATCTGGACACCAACACACAGTAGATTAAAGTTGATCCTCACTATGGAGCTCTCAGTTTAAGATGATCTGCTCCAACCGCCACACACGGATACAATCACACAGCATGGCTGCTACTTACAAGCTGCTGTTGGGGTGGTGGTGCTAATAAGGTGGAGCTGCTCCTCCCTTCAGTCTTCAGGGTCAGACGCTGAGTGGAGCTGCTCCATATTGTCCAAGGGTTTGGAAAACCGGAGTGGAATGTGCAGACGGCAGGATTAAAGATGTGGAGCCGAAGTTCCTGTTCTCCAGCTAGTTTAATTTTCTGTTCCACCTTAAATGGTGCCACAGGACATTCTGGCTGCTGTAAAAGCTGCAGCGTTTAAGGTGGAACTGAATGTTGGATCAAGAAGCTGGTGGATAGGAAGCAGCTTCAGCCTGACGAACACCAACCACGTACCGCTGACAGTCGGGATCCTTGGGAAGGGAATGTAACGTATTGAGCTACACCTACAGAAGTCTGTCTCTCAGTATGGCGTCGGGCCGCCGTGTTCGCTAACCCAACACGCCAGACGTCTCGGTATGGAGCTGTAGAGGTTCCTAATGGAGTCCTGTGATAATCCATCCCATGCAGCTTGAACATCCTCACACAGTTCCTGCAGATGGTGCGGTAGGGGTGGAGGTGGAGGGACACCAGGCCTTCTGGACGTGTGACTACAAACCGTTTATCTCGGTGCTGACCACGGTGCCTCCACACACGGATTCGTTGGGCGTCTCCACCAAGACTAAAGCGGGACTCGTCACTGAAGATGACCCGCTGCCATTCTGAGTCACTCCATGACAGTCTGGTACGACACCACTGCAGTCTTTGGTGACGGTGACGTGGTGTTAAGGACAGTCGTGGTAACGGTCTGTGTGCATGTAGTCCTGCGTGGTGCAGCCGTCTGCCGATGGTGCTGCACTAACAGGATGACTCATGGAGGACACCACTGCTCGCTGGAGGTCTGTAATGGTGGTGTTGGGTCGGTCAGGTACAGAGATAAGACCCATCCTCGCTTACATCACATGTGCAGCCGAGTGTGAACTTGAATCCTTAGCATCTACACCTACACACCAGGTCTCATTCTGTGGGTTGATTCCTTCTGATTCATTCAGCTCCGCCCACTCACACTGAAACAGTAAGTGTTTCAGCCCAGTCTGTTTTTATGAACTCTGTATAGGCTGCCAATAAGAACACAGCTCATTTACATATATCATTCCTAACGACTGAGTAACACTAATAGCCTGTTTAAAGGGATGAGGAGCGGATGGAAAACCGGCCGTATGAAAATGAGTTATGACCCGTACGTCAGACCCAGGCCAAAGCGATGGCTAGCCAAACTGGAGGGCAGCTATAAATAATTCTGGGCTCCCGTGTAAGAGGTCTGCACAGGGTTAAACCAACACGCTGACGCTCATAACTCCCTGCTCCTTCATTAGTACGGACTGTAACCAGATCAATCAGCTGCCTGAAGGGCTTGCACTGAACTGTATAGCGGAACCCTAGTCTCTCCTCATAAGCGCATGACGGAGAGGTGAGCTCACAGTGTTTTCACGGTGTTGCTCCTCTGACTAATCAGAAGTGCATGGGAATAAAGCGGCTTGTTGTTAATGGTGTGCTTTCAGCTTCGTATGACTAAGCATTCGCCAAGCGGGGTCTCACTGAAGAGCGCGCCAGTGGTTGTAATTTCCGAAGGGCAGCGTTGCACGTGTCTGGAAATCATTATGATTTTATGGATGAGAAACCCACTGACCTTGCCTGATGTTTCGAGCACTGCCTGGGATCCGCCTGTAGGGGGTGCTGCGGCTCAGCCTTACTGGTTCAGACTCCTCACTGCGCGCGGGAGGCTGAATGCTTTGACTTGACAGCTATATTAAGCTCAGGTGTTGCGTATACAGCAAACACACGTTATGGAAAAATACTGGTTGGGATAAAGGCACCATAGAAATCACTCAATCCAGGTGTTCCAGTCACTTCCATGGCCACAGGTGTATTAAACCGAGCACCTAGACACGCAGACTGCTCCTACAGACGTTAGTGAGAGAATGGGTCGCTCTCAGGAGCTCAGTGAACTCCAGCGTGGTACCGGGATAGGATGCCACCTGTGCTACAAGTCCAGTGGTGAAATTCCCTCCTACTAAATATTCCACAGTCCACTGTCAGTGGGATTAGAACACAGTGGGAGTGACTGGGAACGTCAGCAGCTCAGCCACAAAGTGTTAGACCACGTACCATGACAGAGCAGGGTCAGCGGATGCTGAGGGTCATAGGTCATAGGTCACCAACTTTCTACAGAGTCCATCACTACAGACCTCCAAACGTCATGTGTCCTTCAGATCAGCTCAGGAACAGTGTGTAGAGCTTCATGGAATGGGTTTCCATGGCGAGCAGCTGCATCCCAGCCTTACATCACCAAGCGCAGTGCAGAGCAAGGAACGCAGTGGTGTAAAGCTCCGCCCCTGGACTCTAGATCAGTGGAGGCGTGTTCTCTGGAGTGATCAATCACGCTTCTCCATCTGGCGATCTGATGGACGAGTCTGGGTTTGGCGGTACCAGGAGAACGGTACCTGTCTGGCTGCACTGTGCCGAGTGTAGAGTTTGGTGGAGGGGGGATTATGGTGTGGGGGTGTTGTTCAGGAGTTGGGCTCCGCCCCTTAGTTCCAGTGAGAGGAACTCTTAGTGCTTCAGCAGACCAAGAGACTCTGGACCATTCCATGTTCCCAACTTTGCGGGGACAGTTTGGGGGCGGCCCCTTCCTGTTCCAACATGACCGCACACCAGTGCACAGAGCAAGCTCCATAAAGACATGAATGAGCGAGTCTGGTGTGGAGGAGCTGGACTGGGCTCCACAGAGTCCTGACCTCCACCCGATAGAACACCTTTGGGATGGATTAGAGTGGAGACTGAGAGCCAGGCCTTCTCGTCCAACATCAGGGTCTGACCTCACAGATCGGCGTCTGGAAGAATGGTCAGAAATTCCCATGGACACATTCCTAACCCTTGTGGAAAACCTTCCCAGAGTAGCTGGAGCTGTGATAGCTATTAAGGGTGGAGCATCATATTAAACCCTGTGGATTAAGAACGGGATGTAGCTCAGGTTCATATGCATGTGTAAACCTGTGGAGTCTTTAGGATGACCAAGCACATCCATTTAGTTGGGTTTGTCTAAACTTCTGACTCAGAAGGGTTCCACTTGTAGGGTACCATATAGAACCCCTTTTTGCTAGACTCGTAGACTGGAACCCTGTAATAGTGGAGCTAGTGCTCCAGCTGATGTCCAGCGCTGATCCTCAAACCCAGCGATGGTTGGGTTTAATGTTCCGTTGGGTTTAATTTTTCCACAGGAGGTGGTCCGTCCGTCCACAGGTTTAGGGTCAAGAGGTGATGTGAGCTCGAGAGGCCCCTAGTACCCCTGTTAGCATTTAGCCAGAGCTTTAGCTTCAGTGTCTGAGCCAACATGCTTAATCCGATAATGCCACACACAGATTTTCTGAAATGTCACGTCACGCCTAAAGGTCTGGGAAGGCGGGAGAAGAGTTTTGTGCAACTAGTTGTGAGTTGCATGCAACATCATTCCCATGCAACTGTTACAAGAAGCAGCTGGAAAGTGATGACAGTTCCCTGTTGCACATTCAGTTACTCCTCTAATTAACCAAACGAGCCGTACTTAGATACACTGTAGCCTAGTTACAGTAGGTACAATCCTCCAGTCAGTGTCAGTAGATGTTCCTCTCTTTAGTCCTCCACTGGAGTAACAGTACTAAAGTATGTACCTTCAGATGTACTTAAGTATGGAGAGTAACAGTACTAAAGTATGTACCTTTAGATGTACTTAAGTATGGAGAGTAACAGTACTAAAGTATGGTCATCTTCAGTGTCGATGTCACTTAAGTATGGAGAGTACCCAAGTACTAAAAGTATGGTCATCTTCAGTGACGAGTCCAAGCTTTAGTCTTGGTGGAGACCACCCAACGAATCCATCTGTGGAGGCACCGTGAGGATCAGCACCATGGGAGATGAACACAGGTTTCCATTAGTCTACACGTCCATAACGAAGACGTTGGCGTGGGGTAGCGAACACCACCCCGACGCCTACCGCACCAGACTTCTGCATGGAACGCTCAATGAGGATGATCATATTCAGTCTAAATTTATGATCATTTATTGATGGATTATCACAGGACACGCTGCACTCCACTCCATCCTTAGGGGCAACCTGTTACAGCTGATCCTGAGTGTATATACCGAGACGTCTGGCGTGTTGGGTTAGCGAACAAGTAACATTTGTGCCATATAAAGTAGGAGATGTGAGATGTCCAGTTACAGACTCAAGTAGAACGCTGAGTGAGTTCCGTTTCCTCAGGTGCGTGTAGTTCAGTAATAGAACTAATAGTGATGCTTTAGTACTTCTGCTCAGGTATATTAGAGTATTGGTGAGTACAGGAGTCTACTGTCTGTACTCACTTACATTCCAGACCTGCATACACTGATCATCACTGATCTCATTCTATGTTGGTAAATTTCATTTAGGATTGTTGGTGACATCATCATTGGTTCTGTGATTGGTCACATTCTGACTTTGCAGCTTTAGCATTTTAATTCAGGCCAAAATAATATATATATATATTTATTTATTTATTTATTTATTTTTTGATATATATATAACATTTTTGTTGATTTGTACTTTTAAGCCTCATTTGATCACATGAGCTGCTCTTTTCATCAATAATGGACTAACAGAAATGGCCCAAAACAGATTGGAAAGACGTCTTGTTCCATTAACCTCCATTTACATTAAATGAGGTTTTTGGCCTCTCCTGTAAAGTTGCCATTTTGGAGATCCCTGTTTTTCTTTGGACAGCGACGATATATTAACAGAAAGAGAGAGAGAGAGAGCGAGAGCCATACAGTCTCCGTTTCCAGTGCCGATAGACACTGGATCTACTCAGAAGCTCAGCTACAGCTCTAGAAGTTACTCAGTACTTAAGTAGTACTTAGTATTTCTACTCAAGTTCCTTCTTCCCCAATAAAATGAGTGTGACTGAAACGTACCTACCAGTGTGCGACACCTCCATGAGCACCAATGACAGCTGTGATTGGATTCGGCTTGCACCGGACTAGTTTCCTTCCCTGGCGTGTTACTGGCTGTCCAGGTAGTCCCACAGATTTCCAGGACTCAAATCTGGGCGTTTGGCAGGCCAGTCCAGATGTGTGAATGCTCCTGAATGCTCATCATTCCAATCAGTCACGTTTGCAGCCCTGCGAATGCCAGAGCGGTCACCTTGGAATACCGGGATAGGTAGTATAGCCAGTTATTAATTATTACATCCACCTCTTATTTAGAGAATTCCTGAGGTGTTCATATAGCATGCACGAACATGTCCCACCCTTCATAAGTGGTATATAAGAGCAGATTTTTACGGTAACCTTTGACCCTCAGCGTGTCTGTTTAAACCTGGGGATTGTCGTCCTGCTGCTGAGCACGGTTCGATCCGTGACTGAACTCGATCAGACGGACAGCGAGCCGCCATCGCTGTGTACAGCGTGTTTGACAGCGGCAGCGCGGAGAACGACCGGCGTGTAGATGATATGATGAGCGCCTTGGTCTGCCATCTGCTCCTCAGTGGGCCCCATCAGAGACGCTGCCTCAGAGGAACACGTCTGCCGTCCCGACGGTTATTGGACTTGACAAATCCCGCTTTTCCAGCGCACCATTATGGTATTTGTTTTGTCGAGGTCTCAGCCCACATCTGAGACAGCGGCAGCCCGGACGGCTCTCGCGGTTTGGAGCGCGCTGCTCGTCACTCACAACTCCAAACAGCTGAAGGCAATATTCAAACGCGAGACGTGGCGCGAAGCTCAGCGAGCAGTTCTGCAGCAGTACAGTGTTAATCAGTGTTACACTTTCAGTCTGGAGACAGGAGAATAAAGACCACAGCATGCTCTAGTGGTGTTCAGTAACTCAGTAAGTGTAATGTGTTAGTGTGCTGTAAGTAGTGTGTTGGTGTACAGTAACTCAGTAAGTGTAATGTGTTAGTGTACTGTAAGTAGTGTGTTGGTGTACAGTAACTCAGTAAGTGTAATGTGTTAGTGTACTGTAAGTAGCGTGTTGGTGTGTACGGTAACTCAGTAATGTGTGATGTGTTGTAGTGTACTGTAAGTAGTGTTTGTCGGTGTCGGTGTTCAGTAACTCAGTAAGTGTAATGTGTTAGTGTGCTGTAAGTAGCGTGTCGGTGTACAGTAACTCAGTAAGTGTAATGTGTTAGTGTGCTGTAAGTACGCGTGTTTGGTGTACACTGTAAAGTTTGTTGGTAGGTTACTCTCAGTAAGTGTAATGTGTTAGTGTGCTGTAAGTAGTGTGTCGGTGTACAGTAACTCAGTAAGTGTAAATGTGTTAGTGTGCTGTAAGTAGCGTGTCCGGTGTACAGTAACTCAGTAAGTGTAATGTGTTAGTGTGGCTGTAAGTAGCGTGTTGGTGTTACGGTACTCCTTCAGTAAGTGTAATGTGTTAGTGTGCTGTAAGTAGCGTGTCGGGTGTACGGTAACTCAGTAAGTGTAATGTGTTAGTGTGCGTAAGTAGTGTGTCGGTGTACGGTAATAACTCAGTAAGTGTAATGTGTATGGTTGTAGTGTTGCTGTAAAGTAGCGCAGTGTACTGTCGTTAGTGTACAGTAAGTAGCGTGTCGGTGTACAGTAACTCAGTAAGTGCAATGTGTTAGTGTGCTGTAAGTAGTGTGTTGGTGTACAGTAACTCAGTAAGTGTAATGTGTTAGTGTACTGTAAGTAGTGTGTTGGTGTACAGTAACTCAGTAAGTGTAATGTGTTAGTGTGCTGTAGGTAGGGTGTTGGTGTACAGTAACTCAGTAAGTGTAATGTGTTAGTGTACTGTAAGTAGCGTGTTGGTGTTCAGTAACTCAGTAAGTGTAATGTGTTACTGTACTGTAAGTAGCGTGTTGGTGTTCAGTAACTCAGTAAGTGTAGTGTGTTAGTGTGCTGTAAGTAGTGTGTGGGTGTACAGTAACTCAGTAAGTGTAATGTGTTAGTGTGCTGTAAGTAGCGTGTCGGTGTACGGTAACTCAGTAAGTGTAATGTGTTAGTGTACTGTAAGTAGTGTGTCAGTGTACAGTAACTCAGTAAGTGTAATGTGTTAGTGTACTGTAAGTAGTGTTGGTGTTCAGTAACTCAGTAAGTGTAATGTGTTAGTGTGCTGTAAGTAGCGTGTTGGTGTACGGTAACTCAGTGAGTGTAATGTGTTAGTGTGCTGTAAGTAGTGTGTTGGTGTACAGTAACTCAGTAAGTGTAATGTGTTAGTGTGCTGTAAGTAGCGTGTTGGTGTACGGTAACTCAGTGAGTGTAATGTGTTAGTGTGCTGTAAGTAGTGTTGGTGTTCAGTAACTCAGTAAGTGTAATGTGTTAGTGTGCTGTAAGTAGTGTGTTGGTGTTAACACTTGTAACTCAGTAAGTGTATATGGTGTACGGTAGTAGTGTGTTGGTGTAGAAACTCAGTGAGTGTAATGTGTTAGTGTGCTGTAAGTAGTGTGTTGGTGTACAGTAACTCAGTAAGTGTAATGTGTTAGTGTGCTGTAAGTAGCGTGTTGGTGTACGGTAACTCAGTAAGTGTATTGTTGGATAGAGCTTGGTTCTAGCTAATGGAACCTGTTCTCCTTCAGGGTTCTGTGCTGATGATGATGTGAATAGACGTCAGTGTCAGACTAATGAATGAGCTTCTAGTAAGGACTGGTGGCCTGAGAGACACTAGAGTCTCTTCACCTGAAATGCGTGGGTGGAGCCTGAGTGGAGCCAGGAAAGAAACAAGTAGGGCACACTGCCTCACCATGTGCAGTACCACACAGGCCCAGGTGAGGGCAGGATGTAGCAGTATGCAGTCAGTCTGCACTTTTGATGGGGCCTTTTTGTACTGCATGCTACCGACTCAACACTACCAATCTTTGTTGGTTTGCTGTTAGGCCTAAATGTCACGTGGCACTATCACTGGTATCACCTCCATCAAGGCAAGTCCATGGAGTAAAGATTTCAGCGTCTCTTGGTGATTTCGGCAGGTTTGGTATCAGCTAACGAGCTCTTCACACTCACTGTTCCTCAGCTGAAAGGTATGAGGTGGGAAACAACATGGCTAGGCTAGTAATGCTAGCAGATGCGAGGACAGACGATCAGCGTTTGTCCTGAAGCCGTCTCTGGGAACATCTCCAGCCGTGTCACCCGTTATGGATGTGCGGCCTGGGTTTAATAAAGTACAGTAACAGCTGAGATGCTCAGTGATGTCACTGTCTCTGGTGGAGTCACTGTCATTGTGTGGTATCCGTACAGCCCTCCTAATGGGTCAGTGAGGTCACACCGCCCCGTAGGATCGCACTGGCCAATGGAATCGGCTGCTCTGCAGCATCAACAGTGGGCTGTGGAACAGTGGAGTGATGGAGCTCCATCCAGTACCCTTGAGGACTGATCATCCTGTTAGTGTTCAATCAAATCCTCACAGCAATATTCCAACATCAGTACCTGACCTTACTAATACTCAATCAAATCCTCACAGCAATGTTCCAACATCAGTACCTGACCTCACTAATACTTAATCAAATCCTCACAGCAATGTTCCAACATCAGTACCTGACCTCACCAACGCTTAATCAAATCCTCACAGCAATGTTTCAACATCAGGACCTGACCTCACTAACGTTCAGTCAAATCCTCACAGCAATGTTCAACATCAGTACCTGACCTCACTAATGCTCAATCAGATCCTCACAGCAATGTTCCAACATCAGTACCTGACCTCACTAATACTCAATCAAATCCTCACAGCAATGTTCCAGCATCAGTACCTGACCTTACTAACGCTCAATCAAATCCTCACAGCAATGTTCAACATTAGGACCTGACCTTACTAACGCTCAATCAAATACTCACAACAATGTTCTAACATCAGTACCTGACCTCACTGATACTCAATCAAATCCTCACAGCAATGTTCCACATCTAGTGTAAAGTCTTCCTAGTAGAGTAGCGGCTGTAACTGTAACTACAGACTATCGGACAGGGTATGGTCAGATGAGACGCTGTGTGGATAGAACAGGAATAATCTGTACTTTAAACAGAATTCCCAGAATTCCCACTCACCTGATTTAGCGTTCTTCTAACTGAACAGGTCTTTTACTGTACTGTTGGATCAGTCTGGTTTGTGTTTGTCGGACTCGGGCGCTGGGACTCTGGGACTCTGGGGCTCTGCGGCGCTGTGACAGCGACGGTGACGACGATGGTGTTGCTGTTGTTTGTGTTTGTTCCCTCGTAAGTCTTCCTGGAATCGTATTGTAATCCAGCTGGCGATGACTCACAGAAAATCTGATTCTGAGTCTTCGGCTTGTGGACGTGTTTAGCGCTGTTGGGGGACTGAGGTCATTCAGAGGTCACTTTAATAATGTTTAGATTCCTAATTCTCATATCTACATAGCTTACATATGACTGCCTATATATCTACATAGCTACATATATCTACATAGCTTATATCAGACGCCTGCTATTTATACTACATACCACTATGTCCTTAATCACCTGGTAAAATTAAACTAAATAAAAATAATAATAATAATAATAATAAAGTACAGTAAGTCTTGTACCAGTTACTGATTAATTTAAACTAGTTACTTGTTCATTTTTACTAGTTACTTATTAATGTAAACTAGTTACTGAATAATTTATACCAGTTGCTGATTAATTTAAAGTAGTTACTAAATAATTTATACCAGTTACTAATTTATCTATACTAGTTAGTTATTAATTTAAACTAGTTACTGATCGAGTCATAGTAAATACTAACTGATTTACAGTTGAAACTGAGTAGTTTGTAGTTGATACTGATTTGCAGCAGTTACTATATAATTCGTTCTAAATACTGAATTAATTTTAGAAGTTATTTAATAATTTATAGTAATAATCTAACATACTGATCAATTCATAGTAGATACTGAATCATTCATACTGCTTACTTTTTCATTTATAGTAGAAAATCCATAGTAATCCATTTCAATTACTTGTAGTACTTGTTAAATACTTACTAAGTACTTAAGTCATTTATATCAATTACTGAATCGTCTATCGTACATACCAATTTATATCAAATACAGATTATACATAATATATACTACTTAATTATTCATTAATAATAGATGCAAAATTATTCACTGTAGTTTCTGAAACAGTAATATTTACTCAGTGATTTAATACATTATAGTTAAAACTGAATAATTTATAGTAATTTCTGAACTATCTATAAAATGTATTGATTCCTTTATAGAAGATACTGAGTAATTTATATTGCTAACTTAATTTATAGTAGGTTCCAAAACAGTGAATTAATTATTCAGTCATTGTTTGTCAGTTACTGAATAATTAACGTTTGATGGACTGCATTGCAGTAGATTATGGGTAATTCATAGTAGATACTGAATAAGTAATGGCATAGTAAGCAGTTTATAGTATGTAATAAATAATGTGTAGTTAAGAGTAATTTATAGTTACTGAATAATTTTTGGAAATTACTGTGTATTTCATATATTCCTAAATTATAGTTACTATTAGTGTTTTTTTTGTATACTACTTATTGTAAATAAATTATTGAAGTAGTTATTGTATAATTCATAACTGTTGCTGAATACTTTTGTGTCATATAATGTTTTATAGTAGTTACAACACATAAGTACTACTATTTTTCCAAACTAGTATAAATTATTCATAAACTTAAAATCTTAAAAATTGCTCAGTAACTAATATACATTATTCAGCAACTAGTATAAATTCACTAAATTATTTTAGTTACTATTAGTATTTTGTATTAACTACTTATTATAAGTAAATTATTAAAGTAGTTATTGTATATTTCATAGTAGTTACTGAATACTTTTGTGTCATTTAATGTTTTATAGTAGTTACAACACACAAGTACTACTATTTTTACAACACTAATGAAAATTATTCAGTAATTATTCAGTAACTAATAAAAATTAATCAGTAACTAATAAAAATTAATCAGTAACTAGTATAAATTATTCAGTAACTCGTAAAAATTACTCAGTACCTAATATACATTGTTCAGCAACTAGTATAAATTCACCCAATTATTTTAGTTACTATTAGTATTTTTTATTAACTACTTATTATAAGTAAATTATTTAAGTGGTTATTGTATAATTCATAGCAGTTACTGAATACTTTTGTCATTTAATGTTTTATAGTAGTTAGACATATTGAGTGAACAATTTCAGTTATTTATAGTGTTTATTGGATTAGTTACAGGTGTTACTCATTACCTTCTGTAATTTATTAATTTGTAGTAGTTAATTAATAATTTATGAAATTTAAAGGGCAGTACTTACTGATTCAGTCGTGGTAGGTACTGAATAATTCACTGTAGTTACTGAAATGCTAAATGTATGTTGTTGTTATAGAGGACACTGAAATGGGCTTTCAGCTACTGAATCATTTGTAAAATCTGAAGCCTAAAGTTTATTAAAGGGGTTAAATGATCAGCAGTGTGTGAATGGTCACTGACAGCACACGCACTAATTCATTTATTAGCTGTTAATTAGTTTGTTTCGGTCGGTTCACTAATCAGTCTTAAATTATTTCATCAAGGAATCACCCAAACTCTATTGTGTAGAATCCAGAATCATTTTCTATAAACCCCTAAAACAGAAAGAAAAGAAAAACAAACGACATCCAGAAAGTGTTCGTCGCTGAAGCCTGGGTTTTTGGCACGCCGCTCCCAGGGGGGCAGATTATCCAATTAACCTCTGACCTCATCCGGACCTCATTAGTGGGGAGTTCCAGTCCGGAACGCTCTGTACAGAGGCAGCGCTCAACGCTTGGAAGTTTATCCCGTTAGAATTTAGCCACGCCTACTCCCATGCACCACAGTAAAGATTAATATTACACACGCTTTGTTGCGTCCTTGGAGAAACTGTAAGCTGGAGTGCAAGGTAACCCCCAAACTAATTCCCAGGTAAAGCCAGTGTGTCTATAGAAAAGACATTCAATAGTTTCAATATTGGGATATTCATAAAAACACCTATTTAAAAAAGCAACAGTTTCCAGGCACAATACATTACATTCATTAATTAAATGTTTATTATGATTTTGTTTGTCTCTTTGTTTTTTGTCGTACTATGTGCCATTAAACAAATACTGCCATAAAAACAGTGTGTGAAAAGTTCAGACACGATGAGGAACTGGATGTAGCTGGTGGTCTTATAGACTCTACAGTGGTACACTGAACAGCTCCACCTGCTGAGAGTCTGACCCAGTCCATATCCTGATCCACCACATCTACTCCTGATGTACACAGTATGGTACTCCTCCATATCTCCACCTCTAATATATATTTAGTGGTGTAAAAACTTTGATCTCTTTTTCTGCACAGTGTAAAAGCTCTAGTTCTCCTTTCAGGTTAGTGAATATTCATGATGGCCCGACCAATAGAATCGCTCCAAACCTGCTTAGTAATAAACCTTGTTCTATCAGCTCCACTGCAGGGTAAGGAAGCTGCTCCATCCTCCTGTACAGCTCCACTCTGGACTAGATAATTCCATGAGAGGGTTTTAAGGTGGACTGTATAATTTAAGGAGAGGGTTTTAAGGTGGACTATATAATTTAATGAGAGGTTTTAAGGTGGACTGTATAATTTAAGGAGAGGGATTTAAGGTAGACTGTATAATTTAAGGAGAGGGTTTTAAGGTGGACTAGATAATTTCATGAGAGGGTTTTAAGGTGGACTGGATAATTCCATGCAAGGGTTTTGAGGTGGACTGTATAATTTAATGAGAGGGTTTTAAGGTGGATTGTATAATTTCATGCGAGGGTTTTAAGGTGGACTGTATAATTTAATGAGAGGTTTTAAGGTAGACTGTATAATTTAAGGAGAGGGTTTTAAGGTGGACTGGATAATTCCATGAGAGGGTTTTAAGGTGGACTGTATAATTCCATGAGAGGGTTTTATGGTGGACTGGATAATTCCATGAGAGGGTTTAAAGGTGGACTGTATAATTCCATGAGAGGGTTTAAAGGTGGACTGTATAGTTCCACGACTGCTAATTTATAGTTTGGGGTCTTCACTTTTATTCTACAGTAAAGCTTTAAGATACACAGAAGGAGAACCTGCTATGAGGAGAACCTGCTATGAGGAGAACCTGCTATGAGGAACCGTTAAAAGTGTTTTATTCTATGGGGGATAATTTAACTTGCTTTAAACTTAATTTTCCGAACCATCGAAACAGTCCGCCCCTGGCTAAATGACTTAAGCAAGTACAGACGTCTGTAAATAAGCGATGTACTCTTATTATATTAATACAGTAATCTAATAATGAGGAATATTAGACCTGTTTTCTGGGTTTAAGATATTTTCACTGGGTTTAAAGGAGACAACGTGTTTACGCCCATGTCTGGGGCTGGTATGAGGTCTTTAACATCTGCCACTGCTGATTAACAGTGACACATTATCCGTCCAGACAAGACAATACATTTCCAAGAAGGCTGTCCACAGCCAGTGATCCCTAACTTGGCTGTTTTGTCCGGAGCACAGAAACTCAGCTTGACCGTCTGAGGCTGGAAAAGACGACCCGTTAAGACGGGACTTAGCCGGGCGGTCCAGGGCATTTCATCTCGTCATATCTTTCCTCATTTAAGCAGATTATAACTGTTGGGGATCTAAACGAGTGCATGGGCCCTGTCCGTTCCCCCTATGACGTTCCTGGAAGCTTGCTAGATTACCACCAGAATTAATAATCCTATTGATCAGGGCCTCCTGCCACCAGAGGGAAGATCAATACGGGAGGCTTGGCGCGGTTTTGGCTGTGGCGTATTGATACATCATTGACCCTGGAGGAGGAAGTGTCTAATCTGACGGTAATCGTGGCGAGGTGGGGTGCTGGGAGTCCTGCGGGGACGGGCCCGATGTTTTGCCTGCTTTCCCTCAGCTCACCCTGAGGCCTTCCAGGGGAAGGTGGCCCAGGCAGGGTGTCCTTTTCAGGTAACGCCGTGTCTCTGGGGACATCTGGCTCAGGAAGCCATGTCAACCCAGGCCCAATCCCCAGTGCTGTGAGGGCCTGCTTTCTGAAAATTGT
>JAMWET010004091.1:5000-135000 GCA_024036415.1 Prochilodus magdalenae | reverse complement strand
GCCCAAAGCTGCTTGGAAAGACGTCTGGTTCCATTGACTTACATTAAAACGGAATGAGGTTTTTGGCCTCTCCTGTAAAGTTGCCATTTATGGGTTCTTAATCAGAATCAGCCAAGGTCAGAAGTAATTGGCTTTTGCTTGATTAAGTAATTGGTACTTACACCTCGTAACAGGACTCGTGCGGATCACCTTACGTGATTTCAAGTTATTTAAATAAGAATTTTGCCTCATTTTTGGCTCATTAAGACCAAATAATGTCATTTATATTGGAATTTTAGCGATTAGCCAGAAATGCTAATGTTCTTAATTGGTTAATTAGCACATTAAACCCAATAAGCTCAAACTTCAAGGGCTTATATTTGGTGGAGTCACAGCTTGTGAATGAATGTTGTGGTGTCCTGCTAAGGGAGGGCTTCCTTTAAGTGCTGGGGCTTGATGATATCTGTTATGGCGTCTTCGTGAAGACTGGATATGTGCTGGTATTTGTGATCATGCTGTTGCGCACTGGGTCAGTAGCTCTGCGGTGGATTAGCCCAGTTCTCCTAATGGTGATCTCCGTCTCGTGACGTCGTGATAGAGTCTTAGTGTTTATGAATTTGACGGACTGTATGCCTGAGCTTTGCTGTGCACCACAGTGTGCTGAAGGACAGGAATAGATAAGAAGCTGTTTGATTCCAGACCCGTTTGGACCCGGTGGAACATCCTGACTGATTAATGGAGGTGGAATCAGCTCAGTGGTTGGACCAGTTGCTGTGATGGTCATCGGTCACTGACCTTCAGCTTAACGTCTTCTATAGCTCCTTCACTTCTACACTAACCCTGGTTCTGATCCTAATCCGAACCGTAACCCCAATAAAGGCAGAGCCGGTTATTTATACAGCACCTTTCATACATGGCAGTCTGTATGAATGATCATACAGCAACATGAATCAAAGTAAAATTAAAGGGAGAAAACAAATGATTAAATATTATGAAAGAAATAACATGATTAAAACGAAATATTTATAAGAAATCAAATTAAAAACCAGAGTTTTAAAAATATACATGTATTTATATTATATATATATAAATATATACAACCTAAACTACTTTACTACTTATACTATATATATATATATATGAAATGAAACACAATTAAAACAATATATTTAAGAGAAATCAAATTAAACAGAAATTAAAAATCAGATCATTACTATCTGAATATAACTGTACTGGATCAGATGTTGTTTGTTCCTCATCAAAAGGTGTTGTTGATTTTCTTGGTGTAAATAAGCGAATACATCCTTTACCGAGACACACGTCCACACATTATACAATACACCACAATTACAATATCAATTATTTATTTATTTATAATACAATTTAACATACAGTGTATATCTTTTGGTGTGTATCCGTTGGTGTATATGCGTTGGTGTATTTCCGCTGGTGTATATGCGTTGGTGTGTATGTGTTGGTGTGTATCTGTTGGTGTGTATGCGTTGGTGTGTATGCGTTGGTGTGTATGTGTTGCTGTGTATCAGTTGGTGTGTATGTGTTGGTGTGTATCTGTTGGTGTGTATGCGTTGGTGTGTATCTGTTGGTGTGTATGCGTTGGTGTGTATCTGTTGGTGTGTATGCGTTGGTGTGTATGCGTTGGTGTGTATGTGTTGGTGTGTATCTGTTGGTGTGTATGTGTTGGTGTATATGTGTTGGTGTGTATCAGTTGGTGTGTATGCGTTGGTGTGTATGTGTTGGTGTGTATGTGTTGGTGTGTATCTGTTGGTGTGTATGCGTTGGTGTGTATGCGTTGGTGTGTATGTGTTGGTGTGTATCTGTTGGTGTGTATGTGTTGGTGTGTATCTGTTGGTGTGTATGCGTTGGTGTGTATGCGTTGGTGTGTATCTGTTGGTGTGTATGTGTTGGTGTGTATCTGTTGGTGTGTATGCGTTGGTGTGTATGCGTTGGTGTGTATGCGTTGGTGTGTATGCGTTGGTGTGTATGCGTTGGTGTGTATGCGTTGGTGTGTATGCGTTGGTGTGTATCTGTTGGTGTGTATGCGTTGGTGTATATGCGTTGGTGTGTATGCGTTGGTGTGTATGCGTTGGTGTGTATGCGTTGGTGTGTATGTGTTGGTGTGTATCTGTTGGTGTATATGCGTTGGTGTGTATGTGTTGGTGTGTATCTGTTGGTGTGTATTCGTTGGTGTGTATGCGTTGGTGTGTATGTGTTGGTGTGTATCTGTTGGTGTGTATGTGTTGGTGTGTATCTGTTGGTGTGTATGCGTTGGTGTGTATGCGTTGGTGTGTATGCGTTGGTGTGTATCTGTTGGTGTGTATGTGTTGGTGTGTATCTGTTGGTGTGTATGCGTTGGTGTGTATGCGTTGGTGTGTATGTGTTGGTGTGTATCTGTTGGTGTGTATGCGTTGGTGTATATGCGTTGGTGTGTATGCGTTGGTGTGTATCTGTTGGTGTGTATGTGTTGGTGTGTATGTGTTGGTGTGTATCTGTTGGTGTGTATGCGTTGGTGTGTATCTGTTGGTGTGTATGTGTTGGTGTATATGCGTTGGTGTGTATCTGTTGGTGTGTATGTGTTGGTGTGTATGTGTTGGTGTGTATCTGTTGGTGTGTATGCTTTGGTGTGTATGCGTTGATGTGTATCGCTGGTTCGTGTCAGCAGTACGCGTGATGTTAGTGATGTTAGGTAGGTGTGTTCATCATCTCATCAGAGTATGTGAGCTTGTTCTCCTAGGAGCTCCCCTCCTGATTTACCATGTGAGTATCGATTAGCCTAACCAGATATAACTACTGGGCTTCCTAACAGGTTGCGAGGTGTGCGAGGTGTCGCTGTAACCCTGTCGTGTGTGGTTACTGTGATGCTTCTGGGCAGGTGATGTATAAACGGAGCTGAACGCAGGTGCTGTAGACGCTCAGAGCTGTGTGTGGGCTGTAGTGTGTTTGCTCAGTGTTGTACAGAGTATTGATTGGCAGGCGTGCGGGATGCCGGAGTAGCAGACAGAGGAACAGAAGGCCCGTGTGTGCGGGGGTAATGGCCTGCCTCTGACCTCCTGCACTCTTATTGATCACAGACAGTATCGATCCGGGTTCTGGACGCTCCTAGCTGCGCCTCCAAACCACCTGCAGCATGAGCTCTGGGGATTTAGCCTAGTTAGCTGCTGGGCTGCTTGGCTGGCCCACGCGAGTCGCCCGAGCGCCCTGATAAGACTCAGGGTTGGCGTGTTTGGGCTTATTGACCCACTTCCCGGACCCTGTTGTGGGGTTGGTGTCCGTTCTGCACGGCCCTGGTTTTATTTATTCCTGTTGGAGTGTTCCTCCGGGAAGGCCACGGGTAACGTTCCGAAACTGATCCCTGTCTTTACTGCCACTCATTCTTCCAGCCTTTCCCAGCTTCTCCTCCAACTCTCCTCTCCTGAATTCCTCATCATCACAGTCACAGCAAACCCTGATAAACAGATACGCGATATTCTGATCCAGATTTGTTGGAAAGCCCTGTTTTATATAATTACTGTTAATAAGTAATATGACGTCGTGTCCTGTTTAGAGGATTGTTTTTGTTTTAGCTTCATGCCTTCATTTTTATATCGTTCCCCTTTTATTAAATAGATTATTAATTACTTATAATCATAAAAATGTTTTTTTTTTTTATTATGTAAAATGTTGGTTATGTATTTTCAAACCTTTCAATGTTTTTATTTAATTTTTTTAAGTTTTAAGAGAGAGTTTTAAAGTGTAGTTTATTGAAGGTGGTGATGTAGATTTCCCGGTGTTTCCGTTCCTGAGTGCTGAATGAGGTTTGGTGTGATGACGTTGTTGTTGTTATTGTTGATGTTGGAATGTAATGTTTCCTTTTCAGGGTACATACCAAGTTACCTGGACAAGGACGAGCTTTGTGTAGTGTGTGGGGACAAAGCAACAGGATACCATTACCGCTGTATCACCTGTGAGGGGTGCAAGGTGAGGCTGAGTGCAGGTGTAGTACACAGAGATGACCGCCGTGTCTCTGAACTGCAGACAAGACAGTAAACACACTGTGGAGCAATAGACCAGGGTAGAAACCAGGTGCTGGGTGGTCCCGGTAAATACAGGACTTCCACAAGGAGACAGCAGGACATGGTTCATTCATTCATCCATCCATCCATCCATCCATTCATTCATTCATTCATTCATTCATTCATTCATTCATCCATCCATCCATCCATCCATCCATCCATCCATCCATTCATTCATCCATCCATCCATCCATCCATCCATCCATCCATCCATCCATCCATCCATCCATCCATCCATCCATCCATTCATCCATCCATCCATCCATCCATCCATCCATCCATCCATCCATCCATCCATTCATTCATTCATTCATCCATTCATTCATCTATTTATTTATTTATCTATCAGTCAGTCAACAAGTTAATCAGTTAGTCAGTGTTTTTAGTAGCAAATAAAAGTATCGGTTGGTTAGTAGGTTGATTAGGTGGTTAGTTCGGTGCATGGGTAGTTGGTTTGTTGGTTACTTAGTTATCTTTGATGGTTGGTTAGTTGCTTGGCTGAATGGTTGGTTAGGTGTTTAGTTTGTTGCTTGTATACTTTGTTAGGTTGATTGGTTGGTAAGTTATCTTTGTTGAGTGGTTAGCTGGTCAATTGGTTGGCTGAATGTTTGTTTTTTGGTTGGTTATTTAGTTATCTTAGTTAGTTGGTTGGTAGTTATCTTTGATGGTTGGTTAGTTGCT
Organism: Prochilodus magdalenae; assembly: GCA_024036415.1. Classification (NCBI taxonomy): domain Eukaryota; kingdom Metazoa; phylum Chordata; class Actinopteri; order Characiformes; family Prochilodontidae; genus Prochilodus; species Prochilodus magdalenae. Next base: position 130,270 of record JAMWET010004091.1, on the reverse strand, counting down.
TGGCTGAATGGTTGGTTGGTTGGTTGGTTGGTTGGTTGGTTGGTTGGTTGGTTGGTTGGTAAGTTATCTTTGTTGAGTGGTTAACTGGTCAATTGGTTGGCTGAATGTTTGTTTGTTTGGTTATTTAGTTATCTTAGTTAGTTGGTTGCTAGTTACCTTTGATGGTTGGTTAGTTGCTTGGCTGAATGGTTGGTTAGTTGCTTGGCTGGTTGGTAAGTTATCTTTGTTGAGTGGTTAGCTGGTCAATTGGTTGGCTAAATGTTTTTTTGTTTGGTGGGTTAGTTATCTTAGTTAGTTGGTTGGTAGTTATCTTTGATGGTTGGTTAGTTGCTTGGCTGAATGGTTGGTTAGGTGGTTGGTTGGTTGGTTGGTAAGTTATCTTTGTTGAGTGGTTAGCTGGTCAGTTGGTTGGCTAAATGTTTGGGTTGTTAGTTATATATCTTGGTTGGTTGGTTAGTTGGTTAGTTGTTAAAACCTGAACGACACAAGCACACAGATTACCAGTTCTGTTAAGTCCCACCTGAGTGCTCATACCTGGTGCACTGGGAACGATGCTTCATAACAGTGTTATAAATGATAGATTAATGTAATCTCTTACTGGCATAATCCGCTCATTACTAGCTCAGTGTTGCTTTATAAATGACCTAGTCGCTGCTTATGACTGTGTTATGAAGCTTTGCCTGCACCTTGCGTCTCATCTTTCTGTCTGTTGTTTTCTGAAGGGTTTCTTCCGGCGCACGATCCAGAAGAACCTGAACCCGACGTATGCGTGTAAGTACGAGGGAAAATGCATCATCGACAAAGTCACTCGGAACCAGTGTCAGGAATGCCGCTTCAAGAAGTGCATTGCCGTTGGCATGGCAACCGACTGTGAGTGTTTGCCTCTCTTACGCTGTAGCGATGTACACCCCACCCCCCCCCACACCCCCCTAAAAGCACTCTGTAGGTGTACAGGTCCAGACTGTAGTCCATCTGTTTCTCTGTGTACTGTATTACCCTGTTCTTCAATGGGCAGGACCCCCACAGGACCCCCACAGAGCAGGTATGGATCATTCTCAGCACTGCGGTGACACTGACGTGGTGGTGGTGTGTTAGTGTGTGTGGTGCTGGAGTGTTTAGACACTGTGTCCACTCACTGTCCACTCTATTAGACACTCCTACCTATTAGCTGGTCCTCCTTGTAGATGGACAGTCAGAGACGATAGCTCATAGTTTGTGTTGGTCGTCCCCTAGTAGGATGAACTGGCGTCCCCCTTTTTTCCAGGGACAGTCCCCTGTCTTGATGGCCTGTCCCAGACTGGAGCTGTTCCTGCAAATGTCCCTGATTTTAACTGTGAATTAAAGACCCCTTGACAGACCCGCAGCAGAGCAGACAGACAGATGTCTCATGTTGTGCTTGTTTTGGCCAGCAGAGGGGGCTACTGCTATTTAATGACCCCTTCTACCTCGTGCTGGTCTAGTTTGAGAGAACACTGCTGTGTAAAACTCCATCAGAAGCTAGCAAGTGTCCAGTGCGTTCACAGCATCACCACAAACGTCCTGTCAGGACACGAGGACCACGGGGTAAAGCAAGGGGGGCTACGGGACTTGAATCAAACAAACAGGTGATGGTAGGTATCTGGTTTGCACAGACACGCTACTTGAGTGTAGCTCCATACCATCTACAAGCAGTGGTCCTCACAGGAAGCTGCCCTCCTGAGTGCTTTGGTTGGTGGATGATTCTCAGTCCAGCAGTGACACGGAGGCGTCCAGCAGCCCTGCTGTGTCTGATCCCCTCACACCAGCACCACACACACTAACACACCACCACCACGTCAGTGTCACTGCAGTGCTGAGAATGATCCACCACCAACATCATACCTGCTCTGTGGGGGTCCTGTGGGGGTCCTGAAGGACAGGGTAATACAGTACACAGGGACACAGATGGACTACAGTCTGATGATGCTTGCGGTGTGAGTCTGGGACTGTGTGGGGTTTGAATCCATCATCATTGATGTTGAGATGATCGAGTCCCTCCGTGACTGCTTCCCCCTCGCCCCCTCTAGTGGTCCTGGATGACAGTAAGCGGCTGGCTAAGCGGAAGCTCATCGAGGAGAACCGCGAGCGACGGCGGCGCGAGGAGCTGCAGAAGACGGTGTGGGAGCGACCGGAGCCCTCGCAGGAGGAGTGGGAGCTGATCCGCATCGTCACCGAGGCCCACATGGCCACCAACGCCCAGGGCAACCACTGGAAACAGAAGCGCAAATTCCTGGTGAGACGCCTCCTCCCCGAAGTCAGCGCCACGCTGTTGTTTTGCTGGTTCTTTTCGTTTTCGTTAGTTTCCGGTTTGTACCTGTTTTCTTGTTTTGGTTTTGGTTTTTAATTCTCCGCCACACCTCGAATCCTCTCTCCTCCAATCCCTCCATCCCCACCCCCTGTCCCCAACACGATTCCCAGTCCCGTGCCCACTGTGGTTCCCTGTGTTAATATGTGGATGTTTTTTGTATCTTGTAGAGTGGGCGAGTGTTAGCTGGACGCTGGAGACTCTGTGTTCCACAAAGGCAGCAGCACTAACTTTATTGGAACATCTCTTACAGTTTTATCCCTCCTTTGTTTCCTTTCCTCAAACCTCTCCACTAAAACCAGTCTACTAAAATGTTGTATGTGTCTTTTTTTCTGTTCTGTTCTTTTTCTCTCTCTCTCTCTTGAGTTTGTGTTTGTTCTCGTCCTCATGTTTTCAGTCTCTAACCGATTGCTTTCTCCATGTTTCTTTGAAATCTAGCCGTCCTCTACAGATTGAATGTCTGTCTCAGGACTTTAACTTTGTCGTGGGTTTCCATGCTGAGCTGGTTAAATTTGGATTGTTATTATAGTGTTACTGTTGAGGTTTATTTACTAGAAATAACCAAAATCACCTCATTTGGCATATACGGCACTGTGGGAAAGTCAGAGACCCTTCGTCTATCTGAGGTCTAGTCAGAACAGGCGGCACCAGAGCTACAACAACTACGTCTATCAGGCGTTTGAGTGTTAACTGGCTCCACTCTGACCTTCATTACAGCCTCCATTCTTTCCAGGAGACTCTCTTTAGTTCAGGTCAGTCTTAGAGGTTGGTTTAGCATTTTCAGCTAATGCCAAACACAGTGAGAGACAAGCACCGTTATATCCCATATACATATATATATATATATACCATCACTGTCCAAAGAAAAACATGTATCTCCATTTTTGTTGATTTTTACTTTTAAGCCTCATTTGATCACATGAGCTGTTATTTACACAGTGTGGAGATTTCATGAAGAACGGACCAACAGAACTGGCCCAAAACCAAATTGGAAGGACATCTGGTTCCATTGACTTCCATTCAAATCATATGAGGTTTTTGGCCTCTCCTGTAAAGTTGCCATTTTGGAGATACCTGTTTTTCTTTGGACAGCGACGATGTATATACCTGGTCTCCATCTGCGTTAGTCATCATCGAAAACGTCTGTAACGTTAAGGTCTGGGCTGAACACGACTCTGGGGTAGTCTTAGCCTCTATTCATCTTAGGAGACTTTCAGTTCAGACTTAGAAGCTGGTTTAGCGTTTTCAGCTAATCCCACACGCTCCGGCACCGTTATATCCCGCTCCCGCCCGCAGTCCGGTAGAGCTGGTCTCCCTCTGCATTAGTCAGGACTGAAAATGACTGCCTCATGTCGGTAGTGTTAAGGTTCTGGACTCTGCGGTGGTCAGTCCATTGTTCTGAGAACACCAGCATCTTCTTTGTTGCATGTGTGTGTCTCATTTCTCAGGGAGGAGCTTCTTGAACAGCTACACCTCCTTACAGACCGTGTTGAGTTGTCTTCACAGTGGTATCAGGTGTTTGAACATTTAGCTCCTTAAAGAGACACACCAGCGATGCTCAGTCTTAGAGGCTGGTTTGGCATGTTCAGGTATTCCCTAACACATTCAGTGATGTTGAGGTCCGGGCTAAGAGCAGTGCCGTTATATCCCGCTCCCACCGTATGTCAGACGTGCCTTTAAGATGTGCCATCCCAAACACATTTGGTGGTGTTGAGGTCTGGACTCAGTGCCGGTCTGGGATGGTCAGTCCATTGTTTTGCGAACTTGTGTTGGGTTAGTGTGTCTCTTTTGCTCAGTGAGGAGCTTCTGGACACCTCAACACTTCTCCATAGTGTTGAGGTGTCCTCTCACAGTGGAAGTCCAGTGTAGAGTGGAGGTTGATGTTCTCCCCTCTCTCAGAGTGCTGTTTATACGATGGGGACAGTGTTGGTGGATCTGCCAGCTCTTCCGGGTGGTTGTTAGGAATCTTGTTTGAGCTGTAGGACGTGTCCTGTGTGTCCTGGCAGATAGAGGATCTTGTATCCAGTTGGTCGTTTCGTCCGTAGAGGGCGGCCTCTCTGACTTTCTCCACTGAGCCGTGGTCGGATCTCAGGTCTGCTCCATGGAAACGCCACGCCCGCTCATGGTCTCACTTTGTTTCTGTCTGCTCTGTCTCATCTGTCCTCAGTTTAACTTGTTTTTTTTTAGTTGGCTTGACTCGGGTTCTTCATTGAAACTTCACGATCCCTGTTGATTGCCCAACAGGTCGAGGAAGCAATGCTACTTAATGAAATAACTTGTAATTTATTCTATACTTCTGACCAGAGTGCAGTGGGGGTGAAGGAAACCAAGGTAAGAACCAGTAGACCAAATCCATTTGAGTTTTTCTTTGTTTTATTTGATTCTTTTTTTTTTTTTTTTTTGGTTTCATTTTTTTTTATTTACCCCAAAAACCGCTCTCTGAAATTGTCAGCTGCTTCCGTTCTGTCATTATTTATCAATTAATTCATTCAATTTGTTTATTTTGTTTTTTTCCTTTGATTTTTTATTTTTTTTGTGAATAGATTGACATGCTGAATGCTTGAAGCGTCTGTTTGCCGTGTTTGTGTAGCGCTCTGCTCGCTGTATCAGACTGAAGGTGTACACCGGAGAGGAAAGCTTAAGGGATAGCTGCACTCAGCACTAAAAAAAAAAAAAAAAAGACTGAAGGAAAAAAATGACAAAAATAAGCAAAAAAAAAATTTTTAATAAAAAAAGAACGAGAGAGAACGAAAGCGGTCTGAGGCTGGGTTTTGCGCTGTACTCAGCACCCCTGTCTTCCCTTTCCTCAGTCTGGTCTCTTCCACGCTTCATCTTTCACATCACTTTATTTCTGGTCAGAAGGGGCTTTAATTACCTAACAGACGACTTCAAAAAGGGGGAACAGATGAAAAGATCACATCAGTGAATAACCCTAGTCAATGACATCACCAGCAGAGAGAGAGAGAGAGAGAGAGAGAGAGATCTCTAAATGACAAAGGCTTCTCTGCTCCGCTTCCTCGATTCGTCCTATCGTTTAAGTTTCCTTCTTCTCCTCCTTTTCCTCTCAATAACTGGGCACCATGGACTCACTCCACTCTGTGTTTTGGAATGTGTCTCGCTGTAACTCTGTGGCCTTTCTCATGCTTTTAGAGGGGAATGAGGATTTGCTGTGTCACACCTTCGACTTGGTTAATGTCCTCTGGACGCCAGTCATGCCATTGCTAAGCGCCCCGCCCCTCCCTCTTCCTGTCGTTGCAGCCTGAAGACATCGGTCAGGGGCCGATCGTCAACGCGCCGGAGGGGAGTAAGGTGGACATCGAAGCCTTCAGTCAGTTTACAAAAATTATCACCCCCGCCATCACCCGAGTGGTGGACTTCGCCAAAAAGCTGCCTATGTTCTGTGAGGTAAGTCCAGAGGGTTGGCCAGACACTAGAGGGCGCTCCAGTTCCAAACGTACCTGACAGCGTGCAACACCACCACCAGAACCAATAACAGCTGTGATTGGGTTTGGCATTGACTGGCCACATCAACGTCCAGACACTCTTTGGTGGGCCAGATTCGGAGGATGCCTTCCCCGTCACAGTTCCTAGAATACTAGAACAGAATTAAAATCATATCCTGACTATACAACACGTAACTCACTGACTCACTTTACTCACTGACTGGGTGGAATGGATGACATGCGTGAGTCAGACGGGAGCTTACTAATTGACTAGCGTTTAGAGGGCTGACCTGCGGTTAGCCGATAGGCGAGTTTACTGGGTGAACCAATGAAATGCAAGGCATGTTTTTGACACAGACCTGAGCCAGTGGCACACATGGTATTTTTGGCAAGTGAAGATTTTAAATAGTTCATCCAGAAAAGAGGACTGATAGGTGTCCGTCCAGGTATCGCGCCTGACAGAGGACTGGGAAAACCAAACTGTCCAGCAGAAAAACGGATGTGTGGGAACCCTAGTCAGATCACCACTCAGTAGCAGCAGTGCTAACAAGTCAGCGCTCAGTAGCGGTAATGCTAACCAGTCAGCACTTAGTATCAGTAATGCTAAACAGTGAGCACTCAGTAGCAACAAAGCTAACCAGTCCGCACTCAGTAACTGCACTGCTAACCAGTCAGCACTCAGTGGCAGCAATGCTAACTAGTCAGCACTAAGTAGCAGTAAGGCTAACCAGTCAGCACTCAGTAGCAGTAAGGCTAACCAGTCAGCACTCAGTAGCAGTAATGCTAAACAGTTAGCACTCAGTAGCAGTAATGCTAACCAGTCAGCACTCAGTAGCAGTAAGGCTAACCAGTCAGCACTCAGTAGCAGTAAGGCTAACCAGTCAGCACTCAGTAGCAGTAATGCTAAACAGTTAGCACTCAGTAGCAGTAATGCTAACCAGTCAGCACTCAGTAGCAGTAAGGCTAACCAGTCAGCACTCAGTAGCTGGAGTGCTAACCAGTCAGCACTTAGTATCAGTAATGCTAACCAGTGAGCACTCAGTAGCAACAAAGCTAACCAGTCCGCACTCAGTAACTGCACTGCTAACCAGTCAGCACTCAGTGGCAGCAATGCTAACCAGTCAGCACTCAGTAGCAGTATTGCTAATCAGTCAGCACTCAGTAGCAACAAAGCCAACCAGTCAACACTCAGTAGCGGTAAGGCTAATCAGTCAGCATTCAGTAGCAACAAAGCCAACCAGTCAACACTCAGTAACGGTAAGGCTAATCATTCAGAACTCAGTAGCAGTAATGCTAACCAGTCAGCACTCAGTAGCAGTAATGCTAACCAGTCAGCACTCAGTAGCAGTAGTGCTAACCAGTCAGCATTTATTAGCAGTAATGCTAACCAGTCAGCACTCAGTAGCAGCAATGCTAACTAGTCAGCACTAAGTAGCAGTAAGGCTAACCAGTCAGCACTCAGTAGCAGTAAGGCTAACCAGTCAGCACTCAGTAGCAGTAATGCTAACCAGTTAGCACTCAGTAGCAGTAATGCTGACCAGTTAGCACTCAGTAGCAGTAATGCTAACCAGTCAGCACTCAGTAGCAGTAATGCTAACCAGTCAGCACTCAGTAGCAGTAAGGCTAACCAGTCAGCCCCCTATAGGTACGTTGGAGTTCTCCTGTTGCTGACACAGCTGTTAGAATGGGATGCATTGGAGCAGCCTCTGGCCGACATGCCGGTCCACTAGAGGAGTATGAAGCCCTTAGGCGTTGGGCTGTAGAGCGGTGAAACTGTGTTCTCTGGAGTGATGGAGCTCTATCCAGTACCTCTATCCAGTTGTAGTAATCATCCGACATGAGTACCTGATCTCAACGATGGCTGATTGCAATCAAATCCTGAATGGCCAACTATTTTGATTGACTTTGCTTGTTTGATGTCCTCATGGTAAGTGTATTAAAGCGAGGCTCGTGCTTGTGTTCCAGCTGCCTTGTGAAGATCAGATCATCCTGCTGAAGGGCTGCTGCATGGAGATCATGTCTCTGCGTGCGGCCGTGCGCTACGACCCAGAGAGCGAGACGCTCACGCTGAACGGAGAGATGGCGGTCACACGTGGGCAGCTCAAGAACGGCGGTCTGGGGGTGGTCTCAGATGCCATCTTCGACCTGGGCGTGTCCCTCTCCTCCTTTAACCTGGACGACTCGGAGGTGGCGCTGCTGCAGGCGGTCATTCTGCTCTCTTCGGGTGAGTGACCAGTGGTGTTAGTGGTCTGTTCCTCACTGTACTGGGTGAGTGGTGGTCTCGGTGTGGTATCAGGTTAGTGGTGTTAGTGGTCTGATCCTCACTGTACTGGGTGAGTGGTGGTCTCTTGGTGTGGTATCAGGTTAGTGGTGTTAGTGGTCTGATCCTCACTGTACTGGGTGAGTGATGGTCTCTCGGTGCAGTATCAGGTTAGCGGTGTTAGTGGTGTTAGTGGTCTGTTCCTCACTGTACTGGGTGAGTGGTGGTCTCAGTGTGGTATCCGGTTAGTGGTGTTAGTGGTCTGATCCTCACTGTACTGGGTGAGTGATGGTCTCTCGGTGTGGTATCAGGTTAGTGGTGTTAGTGGTCTGATCCTCACTGTACTGGGTGAGTGGTGGTCTCAGTGTGGTATCCGGTTAGTGGTGTTAGTGGTCTGATCCTCACTGTACTGGGTGAGTGATGGTCTCTCGGTGTGGTATCAGGTTAGTGGTGTTAGTGGTCTGATCCTCACTGTACTGGGTGAGTGATGGTCTCTCTGTGTGGTATCAGGTTAGTGGTGTTAGTGGTCTGATACTCACTGTACTGGGTGAGTGATGGTCTCTCTGTGCGGTATCAGGTTAGTGGTGTTAGTGGTGTTAGTGGGAGCAGGCTGCGGGTGAGTAATCCCTCCTCCTCCGTGTACTTGCACCGGGAGTCTGTGTGCGAAGCCTCAGGCCAGCTGTAGCAGTGATTATGCAGGATTACACAGGCCACTGAAGGGAAATCGCTCAGTGACTTGATTAGGATGGGATTATACTTCAGCTGTGATAATCACGATCAATAGCTAAAGTCTGAGCACGGTGTCCATCTCTCCCTCACACTCAGCCCCTGACTTGCTATCCATTCTTATCAATCTGGACAGACTGTTCCGTGTGGCACCAACAGAACCAGATCAATATATATATATATACACGATACGCATAGACATAGTACAATATACACTCTACACGGTATACACCAAGCAGTACTGTTGTGTAGTATTGAGGTAAAGGCAGTAATGCTGAGTTAAAGGTAGTTGTGTTGAGGTATAGGCAGTAATGTTGAGGTAGAGGTGGCAGTGCTAAGGTAGAGGGGGCAACACTAACGTAGAGGCAGTAATGCTAATGTAAAGGCAGTAGTGTTGAGGTAGAAGCAGTAGTGTTGAGTAGTGTTGAGGTAAAGTCAGTAATGCTGAGGTAGATGCAGTAGTGTTGAGTTAGAGGCAGTAGTGTTGAGGTAGAGACAGTAGTGTTGAGGTAGAGGCAGTAGTGTTGAGGTAGAGACAGTAGTGTTGAGGTAGAGACAGTAGTGTTGAGTTAGAGGCAGTAGTGTTGAGGTAGAGACAGTAGTGTTGAGTTAGAGGCAGTAGTGTTGAGTTAGAGGCAGTAGTGTTAAGGTAGAGGCAGTAGTGTTGAGTTAGAGGCAGTAGTGTTGAGTTAGAGGCAGTAGTGTTGAGTTAGAGACAGTAGTGTTGAGGTAGAGACAGTAGTGTTGAGGTAGAGGCAGTAGTGTTGAGGCAGAGGCAGTAGTGTTGAGGTAGAGAAAGCAGTGTTGCCTTAGAGGCAGTAGTGTTGAGTTAGAGGCAGTAGTGTTGAGTTAGCGGCAGTAGTGTTGAGGTAGAGGCAGTAATGTTGAGTTAAAGGCAGTAGTGTTAGGGTAGAGGCAGTAGTGTTGAGTTAAAGACAGTAGTGTTGGGGTAGAGGCAGTAGTGTTGACGTAGAGACTAGTGTTGAGTTAAAGGCAGTAGTGTTGAGTTAGAGGCAGTAGTGTTGAGGTAGAGACAATAGTGTTGAGTTAGAGACAGTAATTTTAAGGTAGAGACAGTAGTGTAAAGTTAGAGGCAGTAGTGTTGAGGTAGAGGCAGTAGTGTTGAGGTAGAGGCAGTAATGCTAAGGTAGATGCAGTAGTGTTGAGTTAGAGGTAGTAGTATTGAGGTAGAGACAGTAGTGTTGAGTTAGAGACAGTAATTTGAGGTAGAGACAGTAGTGTTGAGGTAGAGACAGTAGTTTTGAGTTAGAGGCAGTAGTGTTGAGTTAAAGACAGTAGTGTTGGGGTAGAGGCAGTAGTGTTGACGTAGAGACTAGTGTTGAGTTAAAGGCAGTAGTGTTGAGTTAGAGGCAGTAGTGTTGAGGTAGAGACAATAGTGTTGAGTTAGAGACAGTAATTTTAAGGTAGAGACAGTAGTGTAAAGTTAGAGGCAGTAGTGTTGAGGTAGAGGCAGTAGTGTTGAGGTAGAGGCAGTAATGCTAAGGTAGATGCAGTAGTGTTGAGTTAGAGGTAGTAGTATTGAGGTAGAGACAGTAGTGTTGAGTTAGAGACAGTAATTTGAGGTAGAGACAGTAGTGTTGAGGTAGAGACAGTAGTTTTGAGTTAGAGGCAGTAGTGTTGAGTTAGAGACAGTAATTTGAGGTAGAGACAGTAATTTGAGGTAGAGACAGTAGTGTTGAGGTAGAGACAGTAGTGTTGAGGTAGAGACAGTAGTGTTGAGTTAGAGACAGTAATGCCTCCCTGTCTCTGTAATAGCACCTTCGGTTGTCTGGGGCAGCTCTAGCAGGACAGACGTTCCCAAACTGGCACGTGTCAGCGTTTGAAGGCGGTGCTCCGCTGTGCTGCCGGTGTTTGTCTGCGGATGCCGCATGGCTGTGCTGGAAGGTTTGACTCGGTTGTGGCGTGTCCGTGTTCCTGCTCCAGCTGACGTCCTCCTTCTTTTGTTCCCCACAGATCGCCCGGGTCTGACGAGCGTGGAGCGGATCGAGCGCTGCCAGGAGGAGTTCCTGCTGGCTTTTGAACATTACATCAACTACCGCAAGCACAAGGTGGCGCACTTCTGGCCCAAGCTGCTGATGAAGGTGACGGACCTGCGCATGATCGGGGCCTGCCACGCCAGCCGCTTCCTGCACATGAAGGTGGAATGCCCCACAGAGCTCTTTCCCCCTCTCTTCTTGGAGGTGTTCGAGGACTGACGGAGGCCGATCGGGTCAAGCCCCGCCTCCCCCCAACACACACACACCAATGGCGCTTAACCACACCCCCTTTTGCCCTCTGCGGACACGATAAACGAACTCTGTCCTGTCACTACTGAGTGTCAATTCATTCCATAGATGTAGACGTAGTCCTGGGGCCTGGTTTCTGGACGGACCATTCCTTTTACGATGCGGGTACATGTGAATAGCGTTACGTTTTTTTTCCGTTCGTTTGGTTTTCATTTCTCTCTGTCTCCCTCTCTCCTTTTTCCCCTCTCTCCTCCTCTCTCTTTTTTCTCGTTTTCAGTTACTCTAGGCGTATTTTTGTTGTACAGTTATTCTAGGAGTGATTATATCTCCCAGTCAGTGTCACTCGCCCGGTTGTATGATCTATGCATTTGTATCATGCAACATTCCTCATCACGTAGAAGCTTTTTGGAAAAAACAAGTAGAAAAAAAAAAAAGAGAGAGAGAAAATCAAAAAACACAAGCCTACAAAGGAGATAAGCCTCTGTTCCTTAAAGGACTTCAAAGGACTTCTCTGAAGAGAATAAGGTTCCTGGAAAACCACATTCACGCAAGTTTACACACATGATAACAAGAGAGTTCTCAAGCACTGTTCACAAGCAGCGCCGGAGCGCCCGAGGGCGCCGTCCGCGAAGCGTTCCTGCAGAGACTGTGGGCCAAAGGCGCTTAGAACCAACCCACTCGTATAGCTTCCGCTGAACAATGCCACTGTTTAGGTGCCAAAACACGGAAACATGATGATGCTGAGTCTAGAGTTTGCGTTCCCGCCCCCCACCCTCCCCGTTCCGTAACCATCCATCCTCAGATCGTCCGCCTGCGACTGTCTGTCCGCTCTCATAGGAACTCTTACACGTTTTACTGTGTCATATTTTGGTGAGATAGATAAGGCGACGCCTCCGCTCGGACTTCGATGGTGCTATGAGTTTGCCTACTTATACCTCTGTCAGACCTGTCAGTCAACCTCAGAATCAGCCGTTTGGGTGATCCACACACATACGCACACACTGCCACACACATCCACACATGTAGAACCCCGCTTACACCTGGCTCGGTTTTTAAGTCTCCGGATGCGGGGACCACCAGAGGGCAGTCCTAGAAGCTGGTTTAGCGTTTTCCCATAACCCCCAACACATTCTGCGGTGTTGTGGTCTGGACTGACCGCAGGTCAGGGGTGGTCCGTCCATCGTTCTGAGAACACCAGCAGCTTCTTTGTTGGATGTGTGGTTCTTCTTTTCCCAGTGAGGAGCTTCTTGAACAGCTACACCTCCATTCAGCCTTCCTCTCCCAGTGGAGGAAGGACGGACAGGAGCACCTGTGGATGTTCCCAGATCGGAACTGGAGTGCAGATGAAACCTTAAAAGTGCTGTTCATCTGGTGGGGACAGGTTTGGTGTTCTTTCCGGCCTTCCAGGTGGTTGTTATGTTTATCTTTAGCCTCTGAGTGTCAAATAGGAATATGGTTTGCCTCTCTAGATGAGCTAGTGCTAAAGCTAAGAGCTAAGGCTGCGCTCTAAACGGCATACTGTGTACAGCATACCACACTACCATGGGCATGTTGCATCAGCACCGGTCCGTATATGTAACTAGCCATTTTCTGGGGCCAGGTCCAAACCTCTGCTGAGCGGCTGAGGTGGGTCTGTTCACCGTGCTGCAGTTCTGTGTACACTGCAGTTTAAATCGAACTCAGAAACCTTCTCAGGTGTCATTCTAGATCTTTCTCTGAGCTGAGAAGAGGAGAGTCCCCAGCTGATGAGCTGAGTTACAGTCTCACACCAATGAAGAAGAGCTAGGTTTAATCACACGGGGCTCTAAGGTTAGCTAGCTAACTAGCTAATCTAGCTAACCCTAGCACTCACTGGCAAACCCAAACAGGTTAGGTGTTTCCATAAGCTGCTCAGCTAAAGTGAAGATAGCTAGCTCTGACTTAGCTAGCTAACTATGTCTTCATCAGCTCATCTGACTGACAACTAGGGTTGCCACCCGTCCCATAAAATACTGAATCTTCCTTCATTTGGCGATTAAATGTTCCGTAGTTCCGTAAATGTCCGATATACACATCTCACGGAATCAGATCACATACTGGACACGATTTCAAACACGTCACTCACACATGACCACGCCCCCCATCCTTTGTTTTTATTTCTGAAAGGTGGCAACCCTACTGACAAGCCTAATAACTGAAACACGAAGGTAGGTGGGCTCAGAGCAAGAAGCCCCCTATAAACCCCACCCGTACCCTGCCCTTCAGTCTTTCACATGCACTACAGAAGTTAGCAGTTATACAAGAACATGGTTAAAGTCTTTATCGTGCGACCTCCACTCGCCAGTCCAGGTATGGAAAATAAGCAGCCTGTTTTCAAGTCTTTTGTCTGTGTTGTCACGGAAACCAATGCATTTGCTTGCAATACCAGTCAAAAGTTCAGACACGCCCCTCTAAAGGGATGGTGTTGATGGTCTTATAGACTCTACAGTGGTACACTGAGCAGCTCCACCTGCTGAGAGTCTGAACCAGTCCATATCCTGATCCACCACATCTACTCCTGATGTACACAGTATGATCCTCCTCCATATCTCCACCTCTAATATATATTTAGTGGTGTAAAAACTTTGATCTCTTTTTCTGCACAGTGTAAAAGCTCTAGTTCTCCTTTCAGGTTAGTGAATATTCATGATGGACCGACCAATAGAATCGCTCCAAACCTGCTTAGTAATAAACCCTGTTCTATCAGCTCCACTGCAGGGTAAGGAAGCTGCTCCATCCTCCTGTACAGCTCCACTCTGGAGGGGTTTAAGGTGGACTGGATAATTCCATTCTGGAGGAGTTTAAGGTGGACTGGATAATTCCACTCTGGAGGGGTTTAAGGTGGACTGGATAATTCCATGAGGGCTGGTGTATAGTTTGGGGTCTTCACTTTTATTCTACAGTAGAGCTTTAAGACACACAGAAGGAGAACCTGCTATGAGGAGCCGTGTCTGAACTTTTGACTGGTAGTGAGCAGTTACCTATTTAGCTTGGGGCAGTTTAGCCCCGCCCACTCACACTACAGTTATACAGTTAGTCTTTTTGAAAGGAGATCAGAACAAAGCTCATTTACATATGTCCGTCTTAAAGGCACAGTAACACAAACAGCCTGTTTTATTCTGAAAGAGAGAGAGTAAAAGAAGTTCAGCCGTGATGGAGTCAAAGCAGCTCCACCTAGATGATCAGGAGGTGTGCACCGTCTCTTACTCGTCTGACCGATTTCCTGCCGCCAGCGTTCTCGCTGCAAGATCGTTTTATAGACGTTCCTCCACCACGTGTCGGAGGAGGTAGCATGCAGAGACGATCGTGATTGGCTAAGAGGTGTACGAGCTAACATGCATTACTCTGGTTGGTTAAAATCCCAGCTGGAGTCCAGTCACATGACCCGTCCAGGTGTAAACAGGGGTCCTACATTCCCATACAAACACACAAGCATATGCAGCGGTGAGCGGCGGGGTCCGTGGCAAGGCGAGAACGGTCCGCCGCTTCGTAACACAACGTGACCTCGAGGAGATGTCGAGGAGTTCCACTTTCAGTTCGTCTGTTCTCGTTTGTTTGTTTGTTTGTTTGTTTGTTCCTTTTTGTTGATTGTTTGTTGGTTTGTTTGTTTTCCTTTCCCTGCGACATCATCCTCCAACATACTGTACTGCGAAACATGTCTCACGCCACATACCTCTCTGTACGTTCTACACCACGACTGGTCAAGTTTATTGGTCTACAAAAAACAAAAAAAAACAAAAACAAAAAAACAACAACAACCACAACAGTTTGCCTCAAGCTTGTGTTCTCTGTCAAAGTGATGCCTTTCGTAAGCAATAGACTTCTCTAGGACTACATGCACACGCAAAGCACAGACTCAGACAAACAATGCACAGACAATCAGTGTGCGGGAGGAGAGAGAGGGAGGGGGAGAGGGGAGAGGGGAGAGGGAGAGAGAGAGGAGAGGGAGGGGGGAAGAGAGCAGGGTGGGAGGGAAGGCAGGAAGGCGAGCTGACCGCTGACCGACAGCTACACGCATTAGGGTCAGGTGTTAGGTGGGAGGTGGTGCCGCCTCTCGGCTCCAGGAGAGATTTTCCACTTTACCGAGTTACAGTGACTTCAAACAAACACGCACTACAGTAAATAAATAATAAATAAACTTATTTTACAGTATAAAGGTGGAGTTTAACAAAGAAAACAAAAAGGTTGTATATTTTCCGACTGCAGATGTTTTTTACAGATGTTTGTTTGCATACGATGAAGCATTTTGCCATTTTAGCCGACACTGAATTAAAGCCTGTTTCTCCAGTTTCCAACCGAACCACACAGGGTCACTCATGAACTCTTTCCAGTGTTACTTCCCACCATTCCCGGAAAAACACACGGTCCTTCCACATCGGAAAACCATTTATACTGGACGAAGGGGCCACGCCCGCCCCCCGGCCCCTGGCCCCCGGCCCTCCAGAGGCAAGCCCGCTGCAGAGAAACCCAGGCCTTTCCTTCAGCCCAGAGAATCTCAGAGGACGCTCTTCTGTGTGTGTGGTTACTTTATGTGTCTTATTGTTTTAGCCAACAGATTGTGTTGACATGACGACGTGGACCTGAGAGGCGAACACGGCGAGCCTGGCTTCTTCGCTCAGTGGGCTCCAGCTGGACAGAGTCGCTTTTAGATTGACTTCGATCCGTCGGCTCACGAACCCACGGCTTCATGGTGCGCCCCCCCGGCTCCCGGCCGTGGCTGTGTGCGGGATGGGGTGCGGGTGCAGTGTGGATGTTAATCTGTGACTGTTTTTGGTTTTTTTTGTTGTTTTTTTTTTAAAAACCAAATTGTTCCGTGTTGCACAAGGCCGCTGTGAGACAGTGAAGCCCAGGATTAAATAGGATTAAGCGTTCGGACCGTGCGGCGATTTGGGTACCTGGAAGAAAAGAGAAGTTGCACTAAAAGAACTTAATCCTGGATCTGAGTGATGACTGTGATGATGATTGTATAAGGACGGCGAGCGGATGGAGGAGGAGGAGGACGGCGATGGTGGTGATGATGGTGATGAGGAGTGTGTTTGTATTTAATATGAACTGGCTCTGAGAATAAAGGTGGTTTTGAGAAACGCCTCGAGGACGTGCTCTGGTGTCCCTTTGTCCTGCACGCTGAGGCTTCCTACCGTAAAGTCCAGAAGAGATGCTCACCGTCTCAGCCTGTGCAGCATTTCTGCTCAATATGAGTACTTATAGTCCAGCATGTAAAGGAACTGTTCACAGTGGTGGTGAAGGTAACCAGACGTCCCCTCTAAAAGCTCCCTCACAGGAAGTTCCTACATGAGGTGGTTCTGAATACGCTGCCTGATGTCTGAGACGCTGTTTATGATAGTGTGGAGAAGATCTCAGCCTTAAACTCCATTCATGGTGGAGGGATACATGCTGCAGGGCGCTGTGAGGTCAAATAGTCCCCCACAGGAACACCTCACACCAAACCCTCTCTCACTCACTCTGTACACACCTCACACCAAACCCTCTCTCACTCACTCTGTACACACCTCACACCAAACCCTCTCTCCCTCACTCTGTACACACCTCACACAAAACCCTCTCTCACTCACTCTGTACACACCTCACACCAAACCCGCTCTCCCTCACTCTGTACACACCTCACACCAAACCCTCTCTCCCTCACTCTGTACACACCTCACACCAAACCCTCTCTCCCTCACTCTGTACACACCTCACACCAAACCCGCTCTCACTCACTCTGTACACACCTCACACCAAACCCTCTCTCACTCACTCTGTACACACCTCACACCAAACCCTCTCTCACTCACTCTGTACACACCTCACACCAAACCCTCTCTCCCTCACTCTGTACACACCTCACACCAAACCCTCTCTCACTCACTCTGTACACACCTCATACCAAACCCTCTCTCACTTACTCTGTACACACCTCACACCAAACCCTCTCTCCCTCACTCTGTACACACCTCACACCAAACCCTCTCTCCCTCACTCTGTACACACCTCACACCAAACCCTCTCTGAATCAGTTACACTGTGAAGGCTGGTTCTCCTTTAGTACTAGATTCTATTAGGACTAAGTTAATTCACGTCTATCAGGAAGAACCAGATTAGGTACTATGCAGATGAGTCCTATGGGTTGAGATAAGCTCTCCAGCTGCAGGTGAGGGGAAACGAATTCTGTTTCTTTGGGTGGATGAGTACTGTTCTGTGTGTAGCTCAGTACCTTCATCTACATCATGTCCTTACAGTCGTTAACAGGAGGCCGGTCGTTCCTCTGAGTACAGAGGTAAGGGTCGTTTGTGTTTATACACAGAGGAATTCGTCCTCCGCATTTAACCCACCTGTGAAGTGAAACACCCACCTACCCACCCACACACACACCCTAGGGGGCAGTGAGCGCACTTGCCCGGAGCAGTAGGCAGCCCTATCGATGGTGCCAGCGGAGAAGAGGGCTTAGATGCTCAAGGGCACTTCAGCCATTGCACAAGGCTGGTCCCCTGACCTCCACACGACCATCTGGGATTTCCCTAAAGCTCTTCCTCTGGGTTTAGTTGGTTTCGGCTGTGCTGGTTCAGCTCCTGGTCTGCTTTGCTGTGGCATCAGAGCTCCAGCATGCTATGACCAAGCTGAGTCGTACCGAAAAGGTGCTGGGTGCACTAAAAGGTTCCACCGCAGCTCTAGAACCTACTCAGTACCCCAGCAGCACCACAGCTCTAGAACCTTCTCACCTCAGCAGAACTGCTGTTCCACTGCAGCTCTAGAACCTAAGTACCCCAACAGCACTGCTGCTCCACTGCAGCTCTAGAACCTACTCAGCAGCACTGCTGTTCCACTGCAAATCTAGAACCTACTCAGTACCCCAACACTGCTGCTCCATTGCAGCTCTAGAACCTACTGAGTACCCCAGCAGCACCGCTGCTCCACTGCAGCTCTAGAACCTTCTCACCTCAGCAGAACTGCTGTTCCACTGCAGCTCTAGAACCTAAGTACCCCAACAGCACTGCTGCTCCATTGCAGCTCTAGAACCTACTCAGCAGCACTGCTGTTCCACTGCAACTCTAGAACCTACTCATTACCCCAGCAGCACCGCTGTTCCACTGCAACTCTAGAACCTACTCATTACCCCAGCAGCACCACTGTGTGGTAAGAAAACTCGTTGTCACCTCATTAAAGTCAACCTGAAATCTAAGAGACCTTTTTTACCTTTTACCTTTACGCTTCCATACACCTGCAGATTCAGCTACTTCCTTTAACTATGGTCTTTGGCCACGCCCACATGCAGTCCCTTCTTTTAGCCAATCATTAGCATCTGCTCTGGAGCCATTTTCCACACATGAAATGAGACATTCCCTGCACTGTAGCACCTCTTCCCAATCTATGGATCCCGTCACTCATGACGCTACTGATGAAGCAAAACCTGTAAACTAACTTTACAGGAGGGGAAAAAAATATTTAACTTTTAAGTCAAGGTAACCAGACTTTTTATCAGTTTGGGCTATTTCATTAAGCTCATTCATCATTAAATTTACAATCAGTGTAAATAACATCAGGCACTTTCCGACCAAAACCAAAAGTCTGAGAGGTTTGGTTCCGAGAGCTGTGGTTTGCTCCACAGTGCCCCCACAGGCAGTGTAGAACGGTGCTTGGACCCCTAATAAATGACCCGTCCAGTACAGGAGGTACAGGAGGTACTGCAGCTCAGCACCCCAGTGTACAGTAAAGAGTCCTGGCCCCTTAGTTCCTACTAGGATTATGAAAACCCATTTATCAGCATTATAAGCACCACACACGACACAAAACAGAGCCATAATCCAGTTCTGTCTGCAGAGGTCCGATATTGGCCCTCTGACCTTTGTAGTCTTGCTGTCCCGCGTGTATTCAGGCAGGCTCAGTGTGTATTCCAGCCTGAGTGACCCGGTTCTCTCTGGACAGTAGCAGGAGTGCTATTAGATTTAATTGGTGCACTGCTGCCATCTTGTGGTGAGATGTGCTGATTGCAGTTCTGGAATCCCCATCACAGCTGGTCAAGTTCAGATGTTCCTGCTGGTTATACAGCCCTGATGCTGTACTGTGTGAGAGATGGGTGAGTAAATAAAATCTGGATACAGTAAGATTGATTTTCCCTACAAAGCTTGAAATCACCATGACCTTTCCAGACCTCTGGCCTCCAGCCTGGTCATGCAGAGCACGGAGCACCACGGGTAGCCCCATGGCAGCAATAAGAGAGACTCACAGATGTTAGTAGTTGGGACTGTTAAACTTAAATAGCTCTACGTCTTGCTTGTGCTATTCCGTACTGATAATCCGTAGATAATAAACGTCCCACCCTCACAAGATCCGAGCTTCCTGAAGAGTTCTCTTCAAATTCAGTCATCAGGTCCATCTGTTTGGGGAGAGAGCCGTAGCATGGATCACGCTATAAAAGGTTCTGCATGCAGTTACACATGTCCACCAGAGAGGTCTCCAAAACTCACTTAGTCCCCGCCTGCTAGTGCACAGCGACATCATCAAAACTCAGGCTTTTACCGCAGGTTTTAGGGGTATGATAATGGGAAAACGAGACTTTAGTATTTTAAATGATGCATGTTGGATCGTTTTAGTCCTAATTTGGTGAAAAATGGAGGGAACATGATTTATTACTTACCACAGATCAGCCAGCACGCCGATACCTGATGTCTGAGCAGGAGGTGCTAAGCTAACATTGTTAACAGACACCAAACTCATCTCCGTCATGCCCTGCTCCTCCTGTCCGTGTCCGATTTTCTTCTTTTGCGTTCGTGTGCTCTCCTGCTTTTGTTTTGGTTGCTTCCTGCTTGCTTTGCTCCGCCCTTTACCTTGCATCTTAGCTGGTACCGTGCCCTATTGTTGTTTCCAGGTGTTGCTGGTTTGTTTCCCCGCTGGATTTATACCCCTTGTTTATCATGGGTGTTCTTTCCTAGGCTTTGTTAGTCGGCTGTAGCTGTAGTTTATTCTCAGACATTTAAAACTGGATATCTGAGATGGATTTTAATGCACTGAGGTTGTAAACGTTCATTGATTGTACATGCAGTAAGTTTTTCCCTGTACAGTACACCGTCAACAGGGTAACATCAACACACACATTACTGCTGACTGTCAGCATCACTCAGTATCATCACACCTGGGAAGACCGCACAGGGAGGTGTGCACGATACCAGTAGAACAGAAGTACTTTTAAATATTCCTAAACTGGAATTTCACTGATCCTTTTCCACATAATTCAGTATAAAAACAGGTCCGGGTTTGGTGTGAGGTGTGTACAGAGTGAGTGAGAGAGGGTTTGGTGTGAGGTGTGTACAGAGTGAGGGAGAGAGGGTTTGGTGTGAGGTGTAAACAGAGTGAGTGAGAGGGGGTTTGGTGTGAGGTGTGTACAGAGTGAGGGAGAGCGGGTTTGGTGTGAGGTGTGTACAGAGTGAGTGAGAGAGGGTTTGGTGTGAGGTGTGTACAGAGTGAGTGAGGGCGGGTTTGGTGTGAGGTGTGTGTACAGAGATGAGGGAGAGCGAGGGTTGGTGTGAGGTGTGTACAGAGTGAGGGAGAGAGGGTTTTGGTGTGAGGTGAGTTACAGAGTGAGTGGAGAGAGGGTTTGGTGTGAGGTGTGTACAGAGTGAGGGAGAGTGGGTTTGGTGTGAGGTGTGTACAGAGTGAGGTGAGAGCGGGTTTGGTGTGTGAGGCGTGTACAGAGTGGAGGGAGAGAGGTGTTTGGTGTGAGGTGTATACAGAGTGAGGGAGAGAGGGTTTGGTGTGAGGTGCTGTGTACAGAGTGAGGTGAGAGAGGGTTGAGGGGGGGTTTGTGTGAGGTGTGTGTACAGAGTGAGGGAGAGAGGGTTTTGAGGGTGTGAGTGAGGAAGAGGAGGGTTGTGTACAGGTGTGACAGGGAGAGAGGGGTTTGGTGTTGAGGTGTGTACAGAGTGAGGGAGAGAGGGTTTGGTGTGAGTACAGGTGTGTACAGAGTGAGGGAGAGCGGGTTTGGTGTGAAGGTGTGGTACAGAGTGGGGGAGGGGGGGGTTTGAGGTGTGTACAGAGTGAGGGAGAGCGGGTTTGGTGTGAGGTGTGTACAGAGTGAGGGAGAGCGGGTTTGGTGTGAGGTGTGTACAGAGTGAGGGAGAGCGGGTTGGTGTGAGGGTGTGTACCAGAGTGAGGGAGGAGCGGGGTTTGGTGTGAGGTGTGTACAGAGTGAGGAGAGCGGGTTTGGTGTGAGGTCGTGTACAGAGTGAGTGAGAGAGTGTTTGTATGTATGTACAGAGGTGTGGGGTTCTCTCTGAGAGTTTACGGATACAGCGGTTACGGTGTGAGTGTGTACCAGAGTGAGGCGAGAGCCGGGTTTCGGTGTTTGTAATCGGGGGAGGGGTTTGGATGAATGCTGTATGTGTGGAACCGCCTGGTGTGAGGTCTGTACAGAGTGAGGGGAAGAGGGTTACGGATACAGATGAGTATGGATGCGTATGGAGCGCCAGGTCCGGAATATTCCTTCAGTTCATCTATACTTGTGGACGTTCTCAAAGATCATGGGTACCAAAGCCCGGACCACTGGGGCCGTATAGCCAGTAGCTCAAGCAATGGCCGGACGCTTACCAAAAGATTATCCCAGGTATGGATGCAGTATGGAGCGCCAGGCTCGGAATATTTCCTTCAGGGCTGGCCAGTTCCATTTGGGTATGAAGCATTTAATCTACAAGCCAGAGCTCAGCAAGGTCCCCCCAAATTTCTCCCAGGCACAGTGAAGATTCTCATTCTAGCATTAATCTACAAATTCCAAAAAAACTACTCATGCTCTTCGGGGGTGCGAAAGAGACGCCTGTAACTGATAAGCTCAGTTACAGTTCTTACACCACTGTCTGAAAACACAGACTGAAGCCACAGGGCTCTAATGCTAGCTAAAACAGCTAGCTAGCTAAAACACAGACTGAAGCCACAGGGCTCTAATGCTAGCTAAAACAGCTAGCTAGCTAAAACACAGACTGAAGCCACAGGGCTCTAATGCTAGCTAGCTAGCTGACCTAGCTAACGTTAGCACCTACTGACAAAGCCGAACTGTCCCGTTGGAGATACTCGATATACTCTCTGTGGTCTTTAGGCTGTTTCCTGCTATGAAGTCACGTCTTCCGTTGTTGGGCTTGTCAGTCAGAGCAGGGCTGGTGAAGAGAGCTAGCTGCCTAGCTAAAGCAGAGCTAAGGCTAGCTGTATTAGCTTTAGCAGCACATAAACCAGCTAACAACCGGAACGTGAGGATGCGGGTTCATAGCAACTCCCTCTAAAACCCACAGACCAGTCAAGGGTCTCCACAGAGAGCCAGTTTGGTGTTTACCGGTGGGAGCTAACGTTAGCTAGGTGCGCTAGCTATGGCTAGCTAACATTGGAGCCCACTGCCACCAAGCCGAGTGTGTGTTTGTAGGTGTGAGACTGTAACTCAGAGTATCCGCTGCAGGCTCTCCTCTTCTCAGCTCGGAGAGAGATCTAGAACGGTAGCTTGTTTTCTGGACTGGATTTTTAACATACCGTGACCACAGAACTGCAGCACGGTGAACAGCCCGACCTCAGCCGCTCAGTGAAGGTTCGGACCCGGACGTGTTAACAAGCGCACTGGAGTGAAAGAACTGAACCCTTCTTAACCCACAGTGGAGCTGAATAAACGAGGAAGCGACTGACCGTTTGAAGCCACAGGCCTCTAAAGTTAGCTAACTAGCTACGCTAGCTAACATTAGCCCCTACTGGCAAAGCCAGATTTCCAACCTGAAGTGCTTAAAGGGAGCATAGATGAGTCTTTAGAGGCACAATAACGAGAAGAGTTCAGAGATACAGAAATGAAAAGCACAATATGGGCCCTTTAATATAAGGGACAGCAGCGGTCCAGTGGAAACGAGGGCAGCCCTGCTGTTCCGAGAGTTCACAGGCCTCCGGGCTGCCATCTGCCCACCAGCCTGGACAAGGCACGAGAGGGCCGGGTGGCCGAGCACCCCCGCCGGTTTGCATCCTTCGTTTGTCTTTCGCCCAAAACTAGATCTCCGAAAAAAAAAGTGGAGCGGAGTGGACAGAGCGCGGCCCTGAATCAAGTCCAGCACCAGGGCCGTGTGTTTGGTACATGTCTGTGAAGATGCTATATGCTGGATAAGGTGTTTGTTGGTGAAGTGATGGACAGAACCACTCAGAAAGGAGAGTTCTTCATTTCAGTTTTATTTTATATGTAATATGTATATTATTTATATATATATATTTATACTTTATATATATATATGTTACACATAGAAATCTAAGTATTTTGCAATGCTTTCACAAAGGAAAACCCAAAACAGACCAGGGTTTCGGCAATACAGTGCTCACGCTGACAGAAACTCAGGGTGGATACTGAGAGAGAGGGAGAGGGAGCTGAGAGCCTGTGGAACCGCCAAGTAACCTCCGAGATCTCAATACTGCGCCTCTTACCGCGCTCGGCCTCGTCACGGCTAATACAATCAGCTCAGCATTAATACTACAATCACTGTGAGAGCGGTCGGGTCAGACTAGTAGTCAAGTTACAGTCTCTGGAGGATTCCACACTCAGATTCCTGGCCCAAATAATAATAATTATTATTATTATAAAGATAATAATAATAATAATAAATTATGTTGGTATTTCCACCTACACTTAGCCTTCGTAACAGCCGTCCTTTCTTCCATCAAGCCATAAACTGTAGTATGAACTAAAATAAACATCCTTAACAACAGTCTTTAGATTCAGTGACCGGAAAACATCGAGTGCAATCAACCGCACAGCTTTCCGTGCTGCAGTTGAAGCTACGAGACTCAAGATGAGCACATGTGGGAGGAGAATACTGTTATTAGAAGTCGTCATACTGATATAGGTACCCTTATCTGGGCGTCTGTAGCCATTTGGTGCAATGAAAACAGTTGACACGCTGTGAACCCTGACCTGTTAAGGCCCAGTCGCGCTGGGCGGTGTGCGGGATACGGGAGGTACGATTCGACGTGTTGTGATGGATTGTGATACTGTAAGATGATTTACTGAGATCTGAACTGAGATCTAATTTTAGGAAGAGTATAAAAACATACCACCGCAGGAATAGGTGTGCTAATGCTAACGTTAGCGAATGCGCCCTCATGCTGTGTGATTGTGTTGGACTGGATGAGTCTAATGGCTGAAAACAGATTACAACACTGCCCTCTAGTGGTCAACACTAGGCGATTCACGGTCTGCCACCAGCCTTTAGAATGAATCATCTGTACTGTGTTTCTGTGGCTCGATACCGAATCACCACGCACAACCTGGCGATACGTCCTTACATCCTTTTACGTATGCCGGGAAACTCCACTAGCTCCTTGCTTAAATGTAGGCGCCCATGGCCGCCAGCCACTCCAGGTATCTGACCAGCGGTTCAGCACTTTGTGAAAAAGTGACATCAGGTTTCCGGTTAGCAAATAAGCTAGCTTCCTAACTGTACCTACATGAATTTGTTCAGACGTGGCAGGTTACATCAGTAAATGAGGCTAATGCTAGTGCTAACAGTTACAATGCAGAGGATCGTCCTGTAAAGGAAGAAGTAACTACGTGAATGATGATCTTGACGTTGTTGTAGTTGCGCTGTACTAACTGTGCGGAAACTACTGGTACGTTAAGGCTTTTCGTGAATTTTTGCAAGATTTTTCCCAGCCGGAATGTTGATTAATGATGCTTAAAGTTGGAGTGAGCTGAACGGTACGCTACCATTTCTCTAAAGTGTGAAGTCTGTGAGAAGCTTCCTAGGTCAACTGTTTTCATCACGCCGGTAAACACTATTAGCACTCTGTTGCCCCCTACTGGGCAGAGCTGAACAGCAGTCTACGTACATTCATACGCTCGTACATTTTGGTGGATTATGGAATGTAAACAGTGTAAAGCAGATTTTGAGAACAGAGTGTGGGGAAATACCAACTGGTATCCAAAGCCAGTGAAACGCTATCCTGGGCCAGCTCCGATCAGTCTGCGGTCAGTCTCTGAGCTCCCTCTCCATCTGTCCTGTGATATGCTCGTGTGTAGCACGCTTTACTGATTGCACGGCTGATCAAAGAAAAGAAAAACAACTCTACAAGGACTCTCACTGAACAGACTTGACCAGAAGAAGAAGAAAAAGAAGAAAACGAGAAACAACATAACAGCAAAACTGAAATAGGTCCGGACTCGCGATGAGTGTGACGGATTGAAATCACTTTGTAAAGAGTGTCCAGAGAGGAACGCTGCTCCCCCCGCCAACCGCCACCTTTTCCTTTGATAGTCAGCCCCCACCCTCCACACACACACCAGAAGAGACAAGAATCTCACATTCTCAGCTTCGATAAGTACCGCCCTCGTAGACACAATCCCATCGAAATCACCGCATCTGAAATAATCGTATCCAAAATCATTTTTTCATTCTTCCTTTTTTTTTTTTTTTAAGAAATAGGTTCTGATTGGGTCCCGTCAGTATATGGTAGGCAGTGCATGCATGACAGCTCCTACTAGAGTTCGTCTCTACATCAGTAGAGGCACCGCCAGAGCGTTACTACCAAACACGGCCCTACGACTCACGAAACACAGACACAGCTGCACCATTATACTAGACTAAAAATCAACAGCTAGAAATCGCGTCGTCCTGTCAGCTAGGATTAATCAGAGGGAAAACAATCGTGGATATATACGCACGTATGTATATATATATATATAACTTCTATTTATATCTGTTCAAACATTCTCGTCTCTTTCCGAGAGGGACGCAGCGCCGTCACGCTGGAAAGCTTTGATTAGCAGCTTCTTCCACATTCCTCTGGTACTTAGTTGGTTTTTAAATATTAGAGAGGAGGTCCAAACTGTGCTCCTCTTGCCTGCTTTCCTTTACCTGTAGTAGCTTAAGTGAGGAGGGATGGAGATATCCTGCTACCGCACCCCTCCTCTAAAAACAAAACAACAACAAACAAAAAACACAGGTTTCTGTCAGGCACTGCACGCTCTCGCCCGGCGCCCGAGTCCGGAGACTCTGAAACCATAAAAAGGAACCAAAAAAATAGAACAACAATCAACACGGGTCACATATTGCACAGACAGTTATACAGTATGACTCTAAAGTGGGTGCCTCTTAAAGGGCGCAGCCCCCTGACCTAAACCCGACGGCTGTCCGTTTGACGTCTAAGTTTGAAGCCCCAGTTCCAGTCTGCTTCCGCGGACTGCGCCCGTTACCACAACTCAAACAAGTCTTTATCGGCTTACAGTACGACGACTCAAGGTGCTGCTCCCCCTCTGCCTCGGTATCGGCCCCCTCGCCCGAGACCCCTGGCTTTTGTCGTGGTACTAAAGGACGGGGCCCCGGAGCTTCGGGAGGCGAGAGAGGGGAGCGTGGTCCACAGTTAATGTAAGGGAAGGAGGAGGAGGAGGAGGTTTCCCGAGTGCTCACGGGTGGACCTTGAAGGCCAGGAGCTGCTCGGAGTGCATGTTGTTGAGGGAGCGCAGGTCAGGCAGCTTGAGCAGCAGCTTGGTGAAGATGGCGATCTCGTTGGGGTGGTTCTTGGTGATGAGGCTGCGCAGCGCGCGGATCAGGGTCTCCTGGAGAGCTTCCACAGAGTTCACGTTCTCCAGGCCCGAGCGATCTGGAAAGACAGGAGACACGTTTTTCAGTCACGCTGCTCATGATGATCTCCCATTAACCCGGATAATACCGGCTCCTGACTGAAAACACTGGGATATGCTGTCTACGGATATTAAAGGGCCCCTATGCTACATTCTTTCCCTCTCAAGCACACTTATCAAACTTGCAGTCTTGGGCACCAAACTTAATTTCATGGTCACATGGTCACTTTCCAAAACCTCTTCCTGCATTAGAATCAATCCGGCTATTTCTGTTAGCGTGCCTTTAAGACAGATATGTAAATGAGCTACAGCGTGAACTGCTCTAGGTGGATGTAATTAAGTATGCTGGTTGTAGTGACATCACATAAGGGCTATGAAACCTAAGCTACTTATGTTTACATGCTGCATTAAACGTCTGCTGTTGTTGTCGTCATATTAGCACAGCTAGCGGCTAGACGCACCTGCAGACACCAGCACGACGGCAGTGAAGAGGCTCATCTCCTCCTCGCTGAGGTGGAGCGCACTCAGCTTCTCGCTGAAGTCAAACATGGAGTTAAGCAGGTCACCAGCACCCATAGAGCGAAGCGCCTCCACGCTGTACTTCTGCCCGCTCAGAAAGGTCACCGTGCGGTCCTTCATGTCAAACAGAGATGCAAAACGCACCACAAGCACCTGCAGCAGGGACACAGAGCACCATACGTAGTACATCATCCATCAAACCATTGACCATTGAAGAACAGGGTAATACAGTACACAGAGAAACAGATGGACTACAGTCTGGACCTGTACACCTACAGAGTGTCCTGTATGGTCAGTGGAGCTGATAAGATGGACACTGAGTGGATTCAAGTGTAGACACTTACTGCACTGCAGGCCCTCCAGGACTGTGTTTAGGAACAGTCTTGACTGGAGGTTTATGGAAAGTGCTCGGAAAGTACATACCTCAAATGTTCCAGCCTTCAGCAGGCTGACCTGGTCATGCTGGGAGAGCTCCCTGAAGCCCGGAATGCGCTTGGCAAACTCCACCACCTCCCTGACGGCCGGAGTGAAGCTCATGGAGAACTCCTCCCAGATAGTGTGGCCTGACTTTCGTGGGTCCACGTAGGGCGAAGTGTTCATGGGACACACCTGAGGACAGGAAGCAAAGGTGTTGATGGTGGAACCACATGACTCGCGCGTTCTGCTATTCAGCAAGTCGCCAATAACATCAACAAGTCTAAGCTGTTTGCTGAATATGTGCAGACATGGCAAAAGGGCACTTTTCGTATTCAATATTTAATTTTTTCAGCAACCAGGTAGAAAATCGTGCTAAATTTAATCTCATATTTAAATGTTTTAATCATAATACACTATTATAATAATAATTTTTGTTATTAATAATAAAAATAATAATAATCTTTATTTTTAAAACACTTTTCATATATTTTATGCAGCTTATAGTGCTGTACATACAAAAAAGTGAACATGTAAACAGAACATTAGAAAAAAATTATATAATAGACAAAAAGAGGACAGAAAATTTAAACAGTAAAGAAAGAATATTGTAAATGAATAAAAAGAAAACTTTGTAAAATATAACTAAAAAATAGCAAAAATTAAAAAAAATCTCAATAAAATATTTATAATTAATAATAATAATAAGACGAAGAAAAATTTATTATTTTATTTATTATTTTTTTTAATTTATAATAATAATAAAATATATTAAATAAAATATTTCAAAATATATTTTAAACAAATATTTAATTTATTTTTTAAACACAATGATAGAAGAAGCCTGACGAATTTCTTTTGATGTGTGCTTCAAAGCTTTAGCGCATGTAAACAAAGCAGCTTCTCTGCTCTTTTTAAGTTTCACTTCAAAAAACAATCACCACTCAAAGCGCGCGTCTGTATTCCTGTCCTGTGTTACTTTCTATGCCGACTGTTGAAGATGTCACTTACCAGGTGCATCCTGTTGCCTCCGCTCCACACTGGACCGCTATAGCTGCCATTGGCTAGTGTTTCATTGGCATTGCTCCACCCCCGCATCGAGTGGGCCATCGTAGAGGCAGGGCAGCGGTCGCCGCTGGGTGGTCTGACCGGGCAGTGGCCTCCAGCAGGGGCGCTGTTGTCCGCTCTAACAGGGCAGTGACTGAGAGACCTGTTCTCCACTTGCTGGGACTCCTCAGGACCCTGAGGGGCGAAGTCGGAAGGCGGGAGCTGGCTGGTGACCGTGGCAACGTTGTTGCAGCGGTTCCAGGCCTCCTGTGTCTCCTCCATGCGGCGGCTGTCATCACAGATGCGCTCGGCGACGGTGGGGGAACGGGGGGCCTCGCCCTGCTCCTGGTTGTACATGAAGGTCTCCTGGTGGGCCCGGGTCACCGTGCCGACCACCTCTTCCTCGCCGCTGTCCGTGGCGCTGGAGGAGTCCGAGCTGGTGCTGGTATCCATGGCAACCAGCTGCTCCGGGTCGGTGCTGGACTCAGACTGGTTGCTGCGGGGGGAGGAGGCGGGGGAAGGGGCCGCGTCCTCAGAAGTGGGCTTGGGTGGACAGGAAGGGGTCTTGTCTCCAAGTGTCGGAGGCTGGCTGGTCTGGAGGTGGCCGTGCAGCTGGTTGGTGTTCATCATGTTGTTCATGGCGCTCTGCATCTCCAGCAGCATCCGCTGCTTCTCCCTCTTGGGGATTCGGCCAAAACGCACAGCTGGAGGGGGGAAAGGGGGGCACAAACACAAACAGCCAAACTCACTCTCCCGTTTCAGCACATATAGGCCAATATGGCAGAATTATCCAGACGCTATAGAGCACAGGACACATGATACTGCACATACAGTGCCGCCTCTAAACACTGCCACCATGCTGGGTGTTAATTACAGCTCTCGGGCTAGAATATGTCAAACTTCGGCAACATCCGTCTCCCTCCCACACTCAACGTTGCCGTTTAATCCCGTCCCCGCCTGCAGTCCTGTACCAGAGTCAATGGCATCCAGGATTTTTTTATAATCTGTTCACTAATGATTGATTATCTCCTGAAATAATCCGAACTGAGAGTGGCCACCGTATGTCGGACTGGCTTCCACTGGGCCTATATTTAGATCGCTGTCTATGGCTGAGCCCAACTGACCGTCTAAAGGCTCCACCCCTTCTGTAGCACAGATATCCAATAACTCCCTGATAAACAGACCAATAGAAATGCTCCAATGCTGCTTGGGATAAAATCTCTTGTTATTAATTTAAACTAAGTTTTACTGGATCCTAAAAAACACCTTCTGATCTTCTTTGGACCAGCGATATTAACGCTCCTGACTGTGTGCACTTGTTATACGTCTGATAACAGAATCCTCACCGTCTCTGGACATGCCGACGAGGAGACACTTCTTAAAGCGGCACTGCTGGCACCGGTTCCTGTTGATGCGCATGATGGGGCAGTTCTCGTTCTTAAGGCACTTCTTGTACTGGATGTTCTGCTGGATGCTCCTCCGGAAGAAGCCCTGAATAGAAAGCAGAGCAGAACACGGAGAAAATTGAGGGGTTATCAGAGAACAGGTGCGGGCGGTGGTGGTGTGGTGTTCAGCCTCAAAGCTCCATTCTCTCTCTGATGGTGTGAAAGAGGGTCAAAGCACTCTGAGGCGATTCAGCGCCTCCTGTTTGGGCTTCACCGGAGCACATCTAATCTGTGCGGACTGAAAAACACCAAGTCACGGCGACCCGGCCGCGAAGCAAAGCAACAGCTCGGATGAGCCACGAGCACGTAAGCCTGCGTCCACGCTAAAGAGAGACACGCTGCCCTGCTGTGAGCCAGTGTCGAGGGAGACGTCAGGGTTATCTAACCTGGTGAAGGAGTTAATCAGTCTTTTGGGCTGCTGAGCTTTTATACGTAATAAGAAATACAGAGAAAACATTTCGGACCAAAACCCAGTGACCAGGATGTCCAGCTGCATCCGGACACCTTTTAAATTAGGGAATTCTGCTGCCTTAAAGGCGGAAGCTCATTGTTTGTGTCGGTTTTTAAATAACAGTGTTTATTTACACTACTCCTCTAAAGTCTGGGGTCACTAGGGGGCATTATTCAGTAACACCAGTCTTCTGGTTCTGGTTTGTGCCCCGGTTCAGGCTGTCCTCAGTGGGTAGCAGATCATGGTCTGGCCTATGTCTCAGTCTTTAAGACACAGCTTAACAATAACATCCCGTGTTATGGACTCATTTATCAATCACTGCAAGGACTACAATGCAAACGGGTCGGGCGGTTCTGAGGATATAGCAGTGTGTGGTAACACTGCGGACCCTCCGACAGGTCCTGGTCTACCTTTCCTGGAATTTTTGTTTCAGTTTAAATTGGGTTTTGTTTCTTTCCCAATTTGTGTAAAGTGACATTCGAGTGTTCCTCAATATCATCAAATATTTATTATTTTAATTTACGTACTTTATTCACATAAAAAGTGCAAATATAATATAAAAATATTATCCCAAATACATTTTACCTCAGTAATACTTAAATGTACTTAAAGTATTCTTATTTGTAAATTTATAAACTGAAGTATATTTTAATGTACTAGAAATGTACTTTAATATGTACAGAAGTATATCTAAATAAATATCAAATATCAAAAGAGTACAGTTAAAATTAGCTTAATTAATTAAGTATAGATAAATTACCTATACTTCAGTGTATTTGTTTCCTTCCAGAAGTATGAAAAATCCCATATAAATTAAATGTATTATTATTATTATAAATATTACTATTACACATACAGTGTAGACTGAAATCCTATAAACTAAACACCCAAATATAAACTGATATTATATAATAATATTTCTAACCATGAATCTGTGTGTAATTAGTGATATGAGGCACTGTGGATGAGTTTCTATATACGCTAATTCTCAGATTTATCAGTTATCATAAACCACTTCCTGTATTTACAGCTTCCTATAAACCGCTTCGAGCTCAAACGAAATTAGAATCACTGTAGAAATAAATTCAGTCACCCTAAACTTCTAAACAGCAGCCAAACACCTGTGGATGTGACGCAAAGGTAAGTTCGGCTGCTTCTGAGCCGCGACGTCACAAAAACACTTAGTGCTCTTAAACATGTCCACCTGTTCAGCCTACAGCAGGCAGAGCCAATCAGAGCACCCCAGATCAAACGTTATGTTTATGTCATACCCCCGTGTGGTGAACTACCAGTAAATAAACAGTGGCTGTGTAGTAGCGTGTGCAGCAGCGTGTGCGGTAGCGTGTCTCTGTAGGGAGCCTGTAACTTATCATCGCTTTCGAAAATCAACAAACATGGAATTTGACCGCTGCTGGTCGAAGCTTAAAGCTTCTGTTTACATATAACAAACTGGCTGGGTCAGAAACGGCACGTCACTAGAGCTGGACAAAACAGTGATCAACAGGGTGTGCTGGGAGACACCAACATTTTTGGAAAAATCTGAAGTTTGAGGCCAAAAAATAAATCTATTTTAAAAATTTACTTTTGGATAAATAGAAAAATTTTTAAAAAATCTGTAGCCTAAAAAGGAAAAAGGAGGAGAAGAGGAAGGAGAAGAAGGAGACAAAAAAGGAGAAGAAGGAAAAGAAAAAGGAGGATGAGGAGAAAGAAAAGAAGGAGAAGAAGGAGGAAGAGGAGAAGGAGAAGATAAAGGAGACGAAAAAGGAGAGGAAGAAGAAGAAAAAGAAGAAGAAGAAGAAGGAGGAGGAGAAGGAGAAGTTGAAAAAGGAGGAGTAGAATGAGAAGTTGAAAAAGAAGGAGTAGAATGAGAAGTTGAAAAAGGAGGAGTAGAATGAGAAGTTGAAAAAGGAGAAGAGGAAGAAGGAGAAGAACAAGACAAAAGGAGAAGGAGAAGAAGGAGAAGTTGAAAAAAGAGAAGAAGGAGACAAAAAAGGAGGAGAAGAAGGAAAAGAAAAAGGAGGAGAAAGAAAAGAAGGAGAAGAAGAAGGAGAAAGAAAAGAAGGGGAGGAAGAGAAGAAGGAGAAGATAAAGTAGACGAAAATGGAGAAGAAGAAAAAGAAGAAGAAGGAGAAGGAGGAGGAGGAGGAAAAGAAGAAGGAGGAGAAGAAGGAGAAGAGATTCGGAAGAAGGAGAAGAGATGAGGAAGGAGGAGGAGGTGGAGGAGGTGGAGGAGGAAGAGGAGAAGTACTAAGGGCCAAGTGCATCACTTTACTTAGTTTACGTGATCTTACACACGGCTCCTCTCAGTACCGTGGTACCTCACAGCTGACGGCCCACCCCCTCTTCACACAGACAGCTGTGCAGGTATGGTCTCACCTTGCAGCCTTCGCAGGCGTGGACGCCGTAATGGAACCCTGAAGCCACATC
This sequence comes from Prochilodus magdalenae, assembly GCA_024036415.1. NCBI lineage: Eukaryota > Metazoa > Chordata > Actinopteri > Characiformes > Prochilodontidae > Prochilodus > Prochilodus magdalenae. Next base: position 97,371 of record JAMWET010004091.1, on the reverse strand, counting down.
TCCGCAGACCTTACAGAGCAGCACCAGGCCACTGATCTCTGCACAAACCAGAGTCCAACAGGTTAGCATGGCGTTCAGACATCGTCTCCCCTCACCCTACAGTCACTGTGGTGGGTAGTGTTTGGACAGGCACCAGGGGCCAGTGCAGGAAAGATGGCTCCACACCACACCTGCCCAACGAAGCACCACACTGAGTCTGTAGTACAGCGTGTACTTTCTCGCCGTGACGTGATAGCCATATTTAACAGGGAGGTTTACGGGCCATATTGAGGTCAGGACAAAGGTCGTGTTTAAACAGTAAACCTGCGCCCGCCAGTAACGAAGCCCTGATACGCGGCAATTAAGCTAATTACCACCTTCCAAACGGACCACCGTTAACCGGCACGCCCAAACCTTCTGTAACACATACCACCTCACAACAGTCTTTCATCATGTGGTGCACGTACATTAGGCCAGGTCTCCTCGACCTCAGAGTCCACCTTGTTTTGATCCTGGCTCCCACCACACCTGTACCAGGTGTCCGGTGTCCCCACCTGTTCTGCTAATTGAAGGTCTGACCCGCACAATCAAAGTACTTGAAAGATCACAGTGAGAAACCCGAAACCCGAAGTCTCTATTTTTTATAATCATTAAATTGAACCAATAATATTTTAATTAAAGCTTTATTATTCAAAATCTGACACAAATTTATGTGGCTACAGCTAATGAGCCTGAAGCGGATTTATTTCCTTTATTGTTTGTTTATCTATACACTACTTGAAATGCAGTATGAAGAATGTATAAATATAGTTGTAAATGGTAAAAAATAATTGTTAAAAAAATATTTAATTATTTTATTTTAAAAAATTAATTAAATTAAAAATAAATTACTAATAAACATGTGACTAATAAATATTTTTTTAATTAATTAATTAAAGGGTTAATTTATTTAAAATAGGGGTTAAAATGAGCCACACATTGTCTCTGACATGGTCACTCTATGTACTAACAACTTGGCTCAGGTGTGGACAAGGACATAGCTTGGTTCGTCTGGAAGGGGAACTCCACCCTTATTTCCAAAATCTCTCCATAATTCAGTCACTAAACCTGCAGTCATTCAGAGAGGTCTGATATAAAGCTGTTCATCATGGAGACTCAGATTGTCTTTACAGTGGTGGTGATGGGAACCAGGAAAACTGTGGAAAACCTGGAAATACTAAGTTCCTTTGGGGGACTATTTGACCTCACAGCGCCCTGCAGCATGTATCCCTCCACCATGAATGGAGTTTAAGGCTGAGATCTTCTCCACACTGTATATAACTGTATATATATATATATATATATATATATATATATATATATATATATATATATATATATATATATATATATAATCTCATGGTAAAACGGCTATCACTATTTATTACGGACCTCATGCCCTTCATACAGTGTGCTTGGATGGCCAACGAGCAACCAGACCTGTAACTGGGAACCCCCGGCCACCCAAACCCAATCTGAAACTCACTTGTGATGCCACATTTGTTGGCTGAGGGTGTGCGCGTCTTCCCCGTGCCGTGGTTCTGCGGACGGGAGTGCGCGGCAGCGTCCCCCTGCAGACCCTCGCGGCGGCCGGGCGAGCTGGCGCGGGGCGGGGAGGACGACTGGTAGCTGCTGTTGGAGCAGTCGCTGTGGCACGACTCCGGGCTGGAGGCCGAGCTCGAGGAGCTGATGTAGGCTATTACTCCCCCTGGAGGAGCACAGAGGGAACAGCTAGGTCAGTGGTGAAAGGGAGCTCAGGCAGGCTTAGTCTTGGTCATTGTGGCCCTGGATTAAGGAGCTAAACGCACAGAGGGAACATGGGAGGCACGACATGACACGAAAATCAGCTATGCACTGATTTACCAGCCTATATTTTATTTATATATATATATATATATATATATATATATATATATATATATATATATATATATATAGATGTATGTGTGTGTGTGTGTGGTATACATATGCATGGATATCTATCTATCTATCTATATATATATATATATATAAAATATAGGCTAGTAAATCAGTGCATCTAATAATTATAATGAATACATTAATATTAATTTGGGGTCCATAAGAAATGAGACGCATGCACCACCCTTACTCTGCACATGTTAGCCACACGGTTCTCTCAGCTGCGGTTTAAACCCCTCCTCTCTGTGCCATGTAAAAAAAAAACACCCAGTCACAGCACCCTCCTCTCAGGAAGAGCGAGGACCAGTCAAACAGCTAGGCGCTTTTATTTTTCCTCAGAGCCTGACCTGATTTCTGCCTCCACTCTCGATGGTTAGGTAACGGCATTACATAATGCCCGTTCCAGAGGGGTGTAGGCTGCCCTCACTACCAGTAACTTGACTCAAACAAAGCACAGAGGGGGAAAATATTTTTTTTTATGTGGCGTCTAGTTTAAACAGGGAAATTCCTGGAAATGTGCCTGTCAGAGCCGAGGACCTCATGAACAGCCAGGTTCAACAGGTTTAGCTGTACTGATAATCAAAAAATTTTATATTTTTATATTTCTATGTCATATGAGTGTAGCCGTTGTCTTTTATGCTGGGTGAGCGTTTCATGGTGTCCAGAGTAACAGAGGAGCTCCAAAATCACTTCCAATACGTTACACTGACTCGCAGAGGAAGCTAAGAAGGGTCTCAGCCTCTCCTGTAAAGTTGCCTGGCAGCGATTTTAAAACACAGATTATTAGCATTAATAATATTTTATAATTACTATTAGATCAGAACATGCTTTATATTCACAAGTTGCACTTGAGTATGTTGTATCATGAGGGTAGTGTATGAAAAAGACGTGCCCCGCTGTCAGAACATAATGTACATTTTTTGTTGATTTTCATTTTTGGCCATAATTTGAAAGTAGACGTTGTTTTTTACAGTATGTGTAAACTGTATGATGAATGGATCAAAGAAAGGGGAGCAAAATGGCTTGGAAAGACGTCTGGTTCCATTGACTTGCATTAAAAGTGCGACATGTTTTGTCCTGTTCCTGTGAAGTTAGCCTTTTGGAGAAGTGCTATATCTATCTATCTATCTATTATATACACTAATATATACACATACATATACATATATATATATATATATATATATATATATATATATATATATATATATATATATATACACACACACACATATATGCATAATCTATATATATACACATATATGCATGCACATGGCCTTTCTAGAGAATTCCAGAATTCCAGGCTCTGGAAAATATGACGTGTTCCACATTTCTTGCATATATTAACCCGAGAGACCCCGTCCGTTCACCATAGGCTTTTCTTTCGAGCCCGAGCAAACACACGGGGCGGGGGCGGGGTAGCGCGCTCGCGCGCACGCTCTCGGGGAAAAAAGTAGGTCACAGCGCGAGCGGCCCGTACTCGCCTCACGTGTATCCACGGCTCTCCGCCGCACCACCTCGCGGGGCCAAATTATGCAACAGGCCACGTCACGGCGCCGCTCAGCCAATCAGCGCGCACGCACGGGGAGCGTAAACACAGAGGCACATGGCTAGGCAGGCCGGTCCATGTGAATCGTGGAGCTGCATATGTCGGTGTTGTAACAGCAGACCAGCCCCCCGACACTCTTAACCCACTTTCAGTTTGAGGGGTCGCGAAATAGTCGGAAGGAGCGCCAAAGGGACCCCCAAAACGATATACTTTAATCGTAGCTACGTGTTTTTGTTGACGTTAGCTCGGGTTACGAATTTCACCGTTCCACCTTAAATGGTGCATCCCCGTTTAAGGTGGAATGGTGAAATTCGAACCCGAAGCTGGCGAACGGATAGAGTTAGGTGAGGTAAACGTTCTCTTCTTACCAGCCTTGGTTGCTTCCATCTTCTCCAACAACAGACAGCCCTCGGTCACCTGGACTTCCTGGATTTTGAGGCCGTTTTTTCCTCCGTTTTCAGCAACTTTCTAGTCGCTGCCGCTCCAAGCTAACGAGTTCGGCCAGCTAGCTAACCCGAGTTACAGCCGCAACATTTTCCTCTCCTGAGCCTGAAGATGATGTCCTGGAAGTTTCGGGGCTCGCGACAGCTTCCCAGTCAGTCTAACTAATGTAAAAGCAGCTCGTTTTCCAAAATAAAAGTCTCCGGCGAGTCTAATACTATAAACCTATATCTGTATAGGCTAGGGTAGCAGCGCCTGTGATACAGAGGCTGTCCGTGTCGGAGCTTCTGCTGTGAGGACTGTTTCGAGTAAAGTGCTCATTGCTGGCCATGTGACCCACTTCAGTGGCTCCTCCCTCCTCCAGCCTGCGTTAGTGTCAATGTAACCCACTGACACACTTTCACGGGTCTAAGAAACGCGCGAGCTTGCGCCTTCGACGTGCAGCACGCGGGGTCCCCAGCATGGTCCCCCCAATGTACCCCCACTGACCATACAGGACACTCTGTAGGTGCACAGGTCCAGACTGTAGTCCATCTGTGTCTCTGTATTACTCTGTTCTTCAATGGTCAGGACCCCCACAGAGCAGGTATCATGTGGGTGGTGGATCATTCTCAGCACTGCAGTGACACTGACGCGGTGGTGGTGTGTTAGGGTGTGTGGTGCTGGTGTGAGTGGATCAGACACAGCAGTGCTGCTGGAGTGTTGAGACACTGTGTCCACTCACTGTCCACTCTATTAGACACTCCTACCTTGCTGGTCCACCTTGTAGATGGACAGTCAGAGACGATAGCTCATCTGCTGCTGCACAGTGCAGTGCTGGTCATCCTCTAGTCCTTCATCAGTGGGCACAGGACGCTGCCCACAGGACACTGCCCCACAGGACACCACCCCACAGGACGCTGGAAAGTTTCTGATGGTGGACAATTCTTAGTCTAGCAGTGACACTAAGGTTTTAAGGCTCACACTTTGTACACTCATCATCAACAGAACAGCTACACCCAGACGGAGGTGTGGGAGTGCAGGTGTGTTGGGAAGGAAGATAAAGGTGACCAGGATCAATAACTGATGATAAATTTAGACTGATATGATCAATATTTATTGAGCTACACATACAGAAGTCTGTCTCTCAGTATGGCGTCGGGCCGCCGTGTTCACTAACCCAACACGCCAGACGTCTCGGTATGGAGCTGTAGCGGTTCCTAATGGAGTCCTGTGATAATCCATCCCATGCAGCTTGAACATCCTCACACAGTTCCTGCAGATGGTGCGGTAGGGGTGGAGGTGGAGGGACACCGGGCCTTCTGGACGCGTGACGACAAACCGCTCATCTCGGTGCTGACCACCGTGCCTCCACACACGGATTCGTTGGGCGTCTCCACCAAGACTAAAGCGGGACTCGTCACTGAAGATGACCCGCTGCCATTCTGAGTCACTCCATGACAGTCTGGTACGACACCACTGCAGTCTTTGGTGACGGTGACGTGGTGTTAAGGACAGCCGTGGTAACGGTCTGTGTGCATGTAGTCCTGCGTGGTGCAGCCGTCTGCCAATGGTGCTGCACTAACAGGAGGACTCATGGAGGACACCACTGCTCGCTGGATGTCTGGCTATAGGGTCAGTCAGCTACAGAGATAAATGTGACACTTGAATCATTAGCATGTCTCAGGAGGTCAAACCTACACACTAAGTTTCATTCCAGCCAGCTGATATTTTCGGGGTGCAGCTGTTCTTTTGTCAGTGAGTGTATTTGTTTACCTATTCATATATATTTAGCTGATGATTATTTATGATGCTCCACTGTTACTTGGCACGGTATAACCTATACAGCATGTGCGGGTCAGCGACTGCACTTTCACAGCTTAATTTAAACCTGAACTTTGACCAAGTAGCCCACCGAGCTTCTGCAGGCTGTTTTAGACTCAGCTGACCAATGCTGGGGTTATAACCTCTGCTAAATATATTCCCACATAACTGTGTTCGAATCCGGGAGAACCCATGAGGAAGCAGTTAAGATCCAGCAGGAATTATAGTCCAGAAATATGAGATATTGTTTATGTGGGATTAAGTTAAATCCACAGGCTAGACATTAGAGTACCGGAGCGGGCAGCTAAACCACTGGACACAGTAACACTGTAATAACACTGCAGCACATAAAACATACAGGACAGGAACACCATACAGTCATACTACTGATACACACACACACTACTGATACACACACACTACTGACACACATACACACACACACACACACACACAAACAGTCACACTACTGATACACACACACACACACAGTCACACTACTGACACACACAGTCACACTACTGACACACACACACAGTCATACTACTGACACACACACACACACACACAGTCACACTACTGACACACACAGTCACACTACTGACACACACACACACTACTGACACACACACACACGACTGACACACACACACACACACACACACTACTGATACACACACACTACTGACACACATACACACACACACACACACACACAAACAGTCACACTACTGATACACAGTCACACTACTGACACACACACAGTCACACTACTGACATACACACATAGTAATACTACTGACACACACACACATATCGTCATACTACACACACACACACAGTCACACTACTGACACACACATACAGTCACAATTCTGACACACACATAGATAGATAGATTGATAGATAGATAGATAGATAGATAGATAGATAGATAGATAGATAGATAGATAGATAGATAGAGACTGTCCAGTGAGCCAGTCGTATTGGAGGAAGTCATTGTCCCGAGTTTCCCCCTGATAGGAGCAGTTTAATGATGTACAGATCATAGCCATAAACCTTTAGTGTTTGTTATGTAAGCTTGTCCTCACCTGGCCTCGTTCTGCTCAGGTAACGCTTTCCTGGGCGGAGCCTGGCTGATGACTGAGCATGGTTTTATTTACACGTCTATTCCCACAAACTTCCGCAAGGCCTGCCTTCTTCACCAGAGAGACGGGCCAAGGAATGCAGTTCTAAAAACAGACAGGAGCACAGGAAATGCAGAACACAGCCCCAGGGCAGTACCACGGAGAACCTTACAGGGCAAGCCCACCCATCCTTCAGAATTCCCGCTCAGACGTGAACAGATTCATAACCACTTCATCTCGTAACTTTCAGAGATCTCCTTACCAGAGACAGCTTCCACTCTTCTTAGTATTAGTGAGCTCAGGTACTGATGCTGAACATTGCTGTGAGGATTTGATTGAGTATTATATGCATATTTTAGTTATGTTTAAATAGACAATGACAAACAATAAACAATATGGAAGAAAAGACTCCAAAATTATTCAACAATATGAAATGCCTTATTATCACTCAACTGTGTACCTTCACTTAAATACTTAACACCTTTAAACACCTTAAACTCAACATCAAAGGGGAACTCCACTGGGCTCTCAGAATATCTGCAAAAGTAAACAGTAAAGAAGTGAGTCTTTTAGAGTGTTTTGACTTGAAACGCTCAGTTCTAGATAAAGTCAGAACTGTTCACAGTGGAGGTGAAGGTAACCAGACGTCCCCTCTAAAAGCTCCCTCACGGAAAGGTCCTACATGAGGTGGTTCTGAATACGCTGCCTGATGTCTGAGACGCTGTTTATGATAGTGTGGAGAAGATCTCAGCCTTAAACTCCATTCATGGTGGAGGGATACATGCTGCAGGGCGCTGTGAGGTCAAATAGTCCCCCAAAGAGACTTAGTATTTCCAGGTTTTCCAGATTTTCATCATCAACATTCCATACACACTCAGAAGACACGTGTAGGGTCATTGGTGGTTTAGAAAGACTCCTGGTTCCCATCACTACCACTGTAAAGATCATCTGACAGTGATGGACAGTAAGGAGGTAAATGTAATTAGTTACTGTACTTAAGTAGTTTTTCTGTGTATCAGTACTGAAGTATTTCTATTCTGGACGACTTTGTATTTTAACTCCTCCACAATTCAGAGTGTAATATCAGACTGCTTACTCCGCTGCATTATGGGTAATCTGTAGTTCCATTTGGTCTATGTGTGCATGTATTAATTAGCATGCCAATTAAAAACAAGCTCACTGACGGATTCTTAGCCTCCATGGAAGTGTCCATTTCAGGCCTGGACTACATCCAGGAGCACCTGGAGGAAGGCAGGTAGAGCAGGGCGGGGTTAATGCTGACACTGACTGACCATCACACATCAAAGCCTCAGTGAACAGATCAAACAGACTGTTCTTGAACATGTGGGTAAATAGACACAGTATAGAAACACGTCCACATGGACTCGTGACTGGCGAGCGTCTTTCTCTGGATGTATATGAGCTCTGTGTCCTCTATAGGACGTGTGTGTGGCTGGTTTGTGTTTATGAACAGAGACCTACAGAGGCAGTACAGTAAACTCACCTGTGATCCGGTTTAAAGCTAGTTCTTATTAAACCTGTAACAAATTTACAATCAATCTTGAACCAAAACTTTACTTGTTTACAGAAAGTAATTTTATAGTTCTAGCTAACGGAACCTGTTCTCCTTCAGTGTTCTGTGCTGGTGATGATGTGAATAGACGTCAGTGTCAGAGCTTCTATTAAAGACTGGTGGACTGAGAGACACTAGAGTCTCTTCACCTACACTGAGCTGATGAAGAGTCCTGTTCCAGAAATGATAATAGGACATTAGAGCCGTAATAAACCATGCTCCTGTTACTCTCCATACTTCAGTACATCTGAAGGTACATACTTTAGTACTGGTACTCTCCATACTTAAGTACATCTGAAGGTACATACTTTAGTATTGTTACTCTCCATACTTAAGTACATCTGAAGGTACATACTTTAGTACTGTTACTCTCCATACTTAAGTACATCTGAAGGTACATACTTTAGTATTGTTACTCTCCATACTTAAGTACATCTGAAGGTACATACTTTAGTACTGGTACTCTCCATACTTAAGTACATCTGAAGGTACATACTTTAGTACTGGTACTCTCCATACTTAAGTACATCTGAAGGTACATACTTTAGTACTGGTACTCTCCATACTTAAGTACATCTGAAGGGACATACTTTAGTACTGGTACTCTCCATACTTAAGTACATCTGAAGGTACATACTTTAGTACTGTTACTCTCCATACTTAAGTACATCTGAAGGTACATACTTTAGTACTGGTACTCTCCATACTTAAGTACATCTAAAGGTACATACTTTAGTACTGTTACTCTCCATATTTAAGTATATCTGAAGGTACATACTTTAGTACTGGTACTCTCCATACTTTAGTACTGTTACTCTCCATACTTAAGTACATCTGAAGGTACATACTTTAGTACTGTTACTCTCCATACTTAAGTATATCTGAAGGTACATACTTTAGTACTGGTACTCTCCATACTTAAGTATATCTAAAGGTACATACTTTAGTACTGTTACTCTCCATATTTAAGTATATCTGAAGGTACATACTTTAGTACTGGTACTCTCCATACTTAAGTATATCTGAAGGTACATACTTTAGTACTGTTACTCTGAAGGTCTAAACATACTTTAGTACTGTTACTCTCCATACTTAAGTATATCTTTAAGGTACATGGTTTAGTACTGGTACTCTCCATACTTAAGTACACCCACTCTGAATTTTGAAATACTCGCTGGAGGTTCCTCTCTGCGGTACTTGAAGTAAATAAAGAACCATGCGCTCGTACTTGTGGTACCGCGTGTGCAGTATGAGTAAACTCTCCATACTTAAGTACATCTGAAGGTACATACTTTAGTACTGTTACTCTCCATACTTAAGTACATCTGAAGGTACATACTTTAGTACTGTTACTCCAGTGGAGGTCTAAACACTGACACTGGAGCAGTACCTTACCTGGGGGTTCTCTACTTTAACTCCAGGACATGGTTTGTGTACTGCCATATGAACTAGCCAGAGAACATCTTCACGTGTGACCCACTCTGAATTTTGAAACACTCGCTGGAAGTCCCCTTCCTCTGGCTGCGGTTCTCCTGACAGTAAAAATAAAGAACCATGCGCTCGTGTTCTCTGTGGTCATGTTGGAACGGAAGGGGCCGTCCCCAAACTGTGCCCCAGTAAGTTGTAAACCCGCAGGTGTTTGGCTCATTAAGCTTCAAAGGGCCTCACCAACTCCTGCACAGTAAGGAGGTAAATGAACAGCTTGTAAAGAGTTTTTCCACTGACTTTCTGGACGAATTTCACCCCCCACCTCAATGCAGCCCACTCTGTGCATTAGGTTATCTGTAGTTCCATTCGGTCTATGTGTGCATGTATTAATTAGCATGCCAATTAAAAACAAGCTCACTGACGGATTCTTAGGATGGAAGTGTCCATTTCAGGCCTGGACTACATCCAGGAGCACCTGGAGGAAGGCAGGTAGAGCACAGGGGTAATGCTGGCCATCACACATCAAAGCTTCAGTGAACAGATCAAACAGACTGTTCCTGACCATGTGGGTAAATAGACACAGTATAGAAACATGTCCACATGGACTCGTGACTGGCGAGCGTCTTGCTCTGGATGTATATGAGCTCTGTGTCCTCTGTAGGACGTGTGTGTGGCTGGTTTGTGTTTATGAACAGAGACCTACAGAGGCAGTACAGTAAACTCACCTGTGATCCGGTTTAAAGCTAGTTCTTATTAAACCTGTAACTCATTTACAATCAATCTTAAACTGAAACTTTACTTGTTTACAGAAAGTAATTTTACAGTTCTAGCTAACGGAACCTGTTCTCCTTCAGTGTTCTGTGCTGATGGTGATGTGAATAGACGTCAGTGTCAGACTAATGAATGAGCTTCTATTAAAGACTGGTGGACTGAGAGGCCTAGAGTCTCTCAGTCACCTACACTGAGCTGATGAATCCTGTTCCAGAAATGATAATAGGACATTAGAGCCCTACCGGGTGGAGGTCTGTTACTCTCCATACTTAAGTACATCTGAAGGTACATACTTTAGTACTGTTACTCTCCATACTTAAGTACATCTGAAGGTACATACTCTAGTACTGGTACTCTCCATACTTAAGTACATCTGAAGGTATATACTTTAGTACTGTTACTCTCCATACTTAAGTACATCTGAAGGTACATACTTTAGTACTGGTACTCTCCATACTTAAGTACATCTGAAGGTATATACTTTAGTACTGTTACTCTCCATACTTAAGTACATCTGAAGGTACATACTTTAGTACTGGTAAAATCACCATAATCCCCCCTCCACCAAACTTTACACTTGGCACAGTGCATTCAGACAAGTACCGTTCTCCTGGTACCGCCAAACCCAGACTCGTTCATTGGATTCCCAGATGGAGGAGCCTGATTGGTCACTCCAGAGAACACGCCTCCACTGCTCTAGAGTCCAGGGGCGGAGCTTTACACCACGGCATTCCACGCTCTGCACTGCGCTTGGTGATGTAAGGCTGGGATGCAGCTGCTCGCCATGGAAACCCATTCCATGAAGCTCTACACACTGTTCCTGAGCTGATCTGAAGGACACATGAAGGTTGGAGGTCTGTAGTGATGGACTCTGTAGAAAGTTGGTGACCTCTGTGACCTATGACCCTCAGCATCTGCTGACCTCGCTCTGTCATCGTACGAGGTCTAACACTTTGTGGCTGAGCTGCTGTCGTTCCCGATCACTCCCACTGTGCTCTAATCCCACTGACAGTGGACTGTGGAATATTTAGTAGGAGGGAATTTCACCACTGGATTTGTAGCACAGGTGGAGCATCCTATCCCGGTACCACGCTGGAGTTCACTGAGCTCCTGAGAGCCATTCTCTCACTAACATCTGTAGGAGCAGTCTGCATGTATAGGTGCTTGGTTTTATACACCTGTGGCCATGGACGTGACTGGAACACCTGTATTCAAATTAGATTTAATGGGGGAGTGAATACTTTTGGCAATATTGTATATATATAGTGATGTCCTTGTGGTGCAACCCAGCAAAGTGCTCACCATCATGGCTGTTAGTGGTTGGGTGATGTCTGCCAAGGACAATGAGGAAGAACAGCCTGTCCTGGTGCAGGGTGCTGTTTAAGATTCCTTTCTAGAACCCGAGTCTTGAGCGGCTCCAACTTCTGGAACAGATCCAACGTTGATGAAGTTTCAGGGAAGGAAGTAACCTTAAGTGACCCGTTCCGGGCTCCTCTAACAAACCTGTAGAGCTATCTACCTAACTTCCTGTACCAGCTCAGCACTGAGCATGCCACAGCTCAAAAAATGGCTGTAAGAAGATGCAGAAGCTAACAGTGCCCCCTTTTGGAGACCACACGTACTACACCCCTCACTGTATCAGATTGCTACTGCATGCATACTAAAGGAGCATTTCATAAGAGCTCTCCCAGCTCCTGCTTCAACACACCTGTTCCAAACGCATGACAAACTATCAGATCATTAACTGAACACCACATGTAAATGAGCATTAGGCCAATACTGCAGTTCACAGTGGTGGTGAAGGTAACCAGACGTCCACCTTCAAAAGCTCCCTCACAGAGTTACATGAGATGGTTCTGGATACGCTGCCTGATGTCCAAGACGCAGTTTTATGGGGTTTGGAAAGATTTCGGCCTAAAACCAATACTCCATGTAAGCCGTGTAGGATGCAGTGAGCCAACATAGTTCTTTACCACACATGTAGGTGGGGGGTGGGCAATGAGACAATGTTCAATCATGATAAACCACATTACAATGGACGTTTCTGAGCATATCGCAGGTGTGGCCAGTATGTAAAGAACACTGAGCCACATTTCATAAGGGAGCTTCGTTAGGTCTGTTTAACTGGGTTCAGTGCAGTTTATACAACTGAATTAATGTAGGTGTAGCATTATTACCGCTAGCATGGTTACAGTGTGTGCACACACGACACTTCTGGTTGTCTATTACAACTTAATACATCAGAAAAACTACATACAATGATGCATATACTGGGTAAATATCATGATATAGGATTTTTGCTATTCCGTCCATCCTACGTGCAGGTTCAGATGGTAAATCTATATCACCCAACTACATCACCACCACAGTAAGGAACATCTGAACCACCAATCCAAATCTCAATCGCACAGGAATCATCAGTGACTGAAATTAACACATCAGCAAACTTCCCCTTTAATCTGGGACTACATCCACCAACCTCCCAGTCAGCAGGTGGCTGATTATCCATCTCCGCAGCAGCAGATGGACCAGTCTGTGAATGTAAATTTAGAAAACGCATCTAGCGGATGTTTAGAGACGTTTCTGATAAAATGGCCAGCGGGTTCAGCTACATTGCAGATGGACATGTAGCTGAAAACTTCAATGGAGGAAGGTACGACCTGGCTTTCAACCACTCAAGCTACCAAGGCTGCAACCAACTGCTCATAGTTCACCTACCCTGGAGATCTACACCATAGCGCCCCCGCTCCCACCCCCGTGGAGTCCAAATCCTACCAAACGCTGGACTAATTGTCTTGAGACGTCCTTGATAGGCAGGGATTAGACGCATCAGTGTTGATGGGGATCAGTATACTCTGCAGGTGAGCAGATCTCCAGGAAGGATGTGACCCCCACCTCACCGCTACACCCTACTCAACCGCTAAGTTATCAAGAAGGGACAGCAGGCAGAACGTGGACCATAAAAAGGTACTTTATTGTGATGAATGTACAGTCGTGCAGCACACGCGTTAGCGGTAACGGCGCAGCTGCAGAGTGTTGCGTCTCCTCCAGGCGGCACGGCGAGAACCACCAATCGTGAGGTGGAACTTGTGGCCCTTGCCCAGGCCGCGGCTCTTCTTGCCGGCGGACGTGAGACCGCGCATCTCCCTGTGCTTGTGCACAGCCTTTGTGATCCATTGGGTATCGGGGTTGCGTCTGATGGCCTTGTGGAAGGTGTCGATGAGGACCACCTCGAAGAACTTGTATGTGGAGTCTTCTCCTACCCAGTAAGAGCTCAGCACGCGGAGACCTCCGCAGTGACGGCCAGCACGCTCCTGCGAGGAGAGGAAACAAGGTTGGAAATCTGAATTATCCAGCACTGCAGGGAAACCAACAGCAGACACATCATACTTCTCACTACACAAGAGCAGCTCGTAACCTACTAGTGAAGCCAGAAAAGCTGATCTGCATTAGACATGTGGGCATATGAGGCAATATTAAATAATTATTAATATTAATTCTAATTTACAGAATTCCCCACTATCCCAAATATAGCTGACCCACCAAGATAATCAGGAGCGCACCCTAAAGTTGTTAACACTTGAAATCAGTCATCCGAATAGCCTCAACCTGCTCATCACACCCATGTGAAGCCAAACGATGGGGTGAGGCATCGAATTCATTAAGCTCCTGGCCTTTAAGCTCCGGGCCCAGACGACCAGAAAACCCACTAGCGCACACTCATGTCTTAAACCCTGCAGATTAATACCAGCTATCTGTAGCTGTGTTGTGGGTTTAGCCGCTTTTGGTCAGTCCAAGTTTCTCAGCCATGGTCCTGAAGGCCTCCTGCCCTGCACTCTGTAGTGGTTTCCCTGTTCCCAACACTCCTGACTAAACTCATCAGCTTAACAAGCCCTCCCAGACTCCAGGCCGTAGCCCAAAACTGGCAGGCCAGGGTCGCTCTGATCGCTCAGTCGCATGGCCACATTTTTATTAAGGTCACACAGACTTGAAGCCAGTGAGTTCTATCTACACAATATCCGTACAATAGTTGCAAAATTTTAGTGTAGTTTATTCTACTTTCTGACTAACTATAGCTACAGACTAACTTTATATTTTAACACTTATATGTGACTGTCTACCTCCCGCTCTGTATATTCTGCTGTAATGAGCCAAATTCCCCCAGGTGGGATAAAAGGCTCTTATGAACAGGGATTCCAAGTTCCCTGTAGAACTGGACTCCTTCACATGCAAGAACGTCTCAAAATGAACCTATTAAAAACTAGTGACCTGCAGACGCCACCTGTGTGATGTACATGCATGTGAAGCAGGGGGTAAGCATTCAGAGCAACACCTACAGCTTTCTTCTGGTCAGCACCGAGACCACAAGCCTGTTATTTGATCTGTAAGACAGAAGCCTCCCAAGCCATAGTGAGTCTTAGGCTGAGTCTGGGTGACCATGATGAAAGCCTGGATGGAATTTGAGAGCACGGTTTTGGGCATCAGGCTTGAACTTCCATCAGTCAAATCAAGGGGCAGAATTTAGACACCAAACACGCCCCCTGCTGGCCATCACTTTAAAGTGTACTGAATCTACAGCAGGCTGAAGGTAAGTCATAAGTTCCATTGGCTTTTTATTCAGCCTGTAATCACACTTACCACTCTAACAACTTGCCCTGCCGCGCCATGACATTCCCCCACAATCCTATCATACATGGCTCAAAAAGCAATAAATGGCTTCAACCAGGCAGACCACCACTCAGACCCAGTCCATTTCGCCCCCTACACTCAGCCCTACCCCTGTTAGGCACGCCTGCGTCTAGAGGAAGGGTTGTTCCGTTTGTTGTGGAGTGTGGAGGGTAGGGTGAAGTGTTAGGGCTACATGGTCCTTCAAACAGATTTCAAAGATTAAAAAGTTCTGCCAATATCACTGAAGAATTCTTGGTGTAGATAAATAATGGTCATCTATATGGTCAATGGTCATCGTCTCCGAAGTCATATGATGCCCTAAAGTTATTTAAGCAGTGAGGAGCTGAACTGCACCCTCCTCTGCCATCACTGCAGACCAGCAGGTTTGCCTACAAAGCAATGCCAGCAGCCTGTTAATGAAGTCATGCAGTTTATGCTCTTGTTTATTGGGTGACCCGTTTGACACCTGATGACATATGCAGCTCTTAAAGGCTTGTCCAACCACTATCCCTTCTAACTCAGTTTACGGAGGAGGGTTGAACTCGAAAACAAGGGGCAGGGGTAAAAATAAATGGGGTTGGATCCAAAGCTTCAATTCAGTAGGACAGACAGGAAACTACAAGACCCTGTAAACCGGGCCGTGATGCAGGTCTACATACCTCAGCCACAGACTGCAGGCTGCGAGCGAATTTGATCTGGTTGACACCATGGTGCACGGGCTTGCCATAGGTGGCACCTTTGGGCACGGGGCGCTTGCGGCCACCACGGCGCACACGCACGCGGTAGATGACGTAACCTGTGTAGGGGGAAAAAGCAGACGTTGAGCCGAACAGCACAGACTGTACACAAGCCCTGCAACACTGCCAAGCTCTTTATCCACGACAGCCTGGAAAGCTGCAGGTCACAACACGGAATAAACTAAAAGCAAGAACGTTCCCTATGAGCGCATCCGAGAGAGGCTGCTGAAGTGACCAGTTAAGAGAACCCGGTAACCAGCACCGATGTGCTCAAAACCAGAGAGGCATCGATTAATCGACTAAAATAATAACCAAAAAAGTTGGCAGCTAATTTAATAGTTTATATGTTAGTGATGTCATCAATTAATTTACGACATGTGATCATAGAGTTAAGCTGCAACAACACAGACAGCAGAACAAAGCAAGGAACACAAATACTGGACAATTCAATTTAGATTTACTTAATATTTAGCACATTTTTGGAAATTTCTTGCATTAGCAGGAAAGCTCATTAAAATTGTGAATAAGGTGTTCATCTTTGTCTTCACTGTTAGTAAATGCATCAAACGGCCTCAATTCCTCAAACCAGTTCCTGTCAATTAAGAGTTATAATCCAAATGATCTGATTCTCCGAGTCACTAAGAGCTGATTCTTTGGTTCAGGTCATTATTATTCGGTTCAGTAACCGCGAGATTAATAGCTGTTTGTTGCCTCCCTATTCAGTAGTACCAAAAGTCACATGCAAAGCGAATGACAAAGTTAATCAATTAAAAACATGCTAATTTCCTCTACTAGTAAGCCTCCATTGCTGCACAGAGATGGTTGCAGTGGAGCCAGTCAGTTCTAAGGAGAACCACACATTGCTCTCTTATGTAACACTACAATCCAGCTATAGTGAAAGCCTGAATGATTAAACTCTTAAACGAGTTAAATGAGATTTTGCTTGCTGTGCCGCTCTCAGTGAGCGACAGAGAAGGCCTGAACATCACTGGACTCTGATGTGTCAGACGTACCAGAGTTCCCCTTCAGGCTGTGCTTAAACTTCTGACAAAACAGAAATCAGATTTGTGTCCAGCCATCACCAAACTACCGGCATGGGTTTCCATCACTCTGGCAAATGCGACTGACCAGACTGAGACCCATCTGTAAAAATCTGATTGATTTGCATTTCAAACCACCTCCAAACGTGGTGGTAGATGAAGCTCCAAGAGCATGACTGGTGCACACTGGTTTACAGCCCATTACTGGCTTTATCTCCATCTCCTGAGAACGACTGCCACCACCCAGACAGGGCACTGGCACAGTCAGCAGCAGACCACAGAGAGAAACCTGAAACGGAGACGTGATGAACAACAGGTTACAGTCTCCACTCACCCTGCTTGGCCTTGTAGCCCAGTCGGCGGGCTTTGTCAGGTCTGGTGGGTCTGGGAGCACGGTGGAGGGCGGACAGCTGACGGTACTGCCAGCAGCGGACACGAAGGAGAAACCTCATCACATCCGACTGCTTCTTCCTCCATAGCTCCTGCATGTACTTGTACGCACCCATGATGCCTCAGCTAGAAAACAGAACATGGAGACAGGGGGAGTTAGTCCACTGCAGACACATACACCTTCATGGACTTGTTCAAACTAATCAGCAGGTTAATTAGACAGGTGTCTGAGGTGTGGATTATTAACTCTGCACTAATGTAGGTGAACCCAAAGGCCTGTTACATAACAGACAGACATCTATAACAAGCACACATGACTTTATATTTATAAGAGCTCAACAGTGTAACTGAGGTCTACCAGTGGAACAGACAAACAGTAATGCAGCCTGATAGCCACTGTACCTACTGACTAGCTGCATGCTCTGAAGAGCAGCTACAGAAATGAGCCTTTAATTATCTTTACAGATGGAATAAACGGGTCCTGCAAGCGAAACTGAGTTCATGTGTTCAATAAACAGAGATCTGGAAACCTGCTAACTGAATAACAAGCCAATACACTCGCCATGTGAGGCTGATGCTAACGGCTAACTGGCTAGCCGAGCGATTCACTACCCCAAAGACATACATAAACCTCGCATAACATAATTAAACACAACTATACATGACACTATAAACACCTATTACACCATTTATAACCACCTCCGATAAACTGGCCCTCATTTTAACCAAATACACACAGACTAGCCACACAGCAGCGGAGCTACCGACCACAGCCGGCAACTAATGTCTAAAAAACACAGAAAAAGATCATTTAGCAAGAAACTAAAGACTATACGCGCATCTTTAAACGTTCCGCTGCGGATATAAGAAGAACAGACTCTGGATGACATTATTTTGAAGGTGATTTTTAACAGATTCAATCCTGAGCAGAATGGAAAAGTCGCGCTTACTTGATGGCGTACTAAGCGGAAAGGAAGAGGAAAGGACCCAGAATCCTTTATGAAACGTCACTGCGCTACTTCCGGTACCCGGCGCAGGTTTCATGGGAGATGTAGTTTTAGCGTCCCGGAAGAGTTCCTCAGAGGACCGCTCAGCAAAAACCCCACAGAGATTCGAGCGGAAATTAAAGAGCTGCTTCCCCGGTGCGGTTTATAAATAGAGAAAGACGTTTCCCTCGTTTCAGCAGAGGCCCTGTGGCGGGATACCAGTCAGGGTTTACTTCCCAACCAGATTAAAGAACTTCACTTTAACTCACTACAGGGATATTATCCTTGTAATGTCTCTTATCCTTGTCATGTCAATGTCTCTCTCTCTCTCTCTCTCTCTCTCTCTCTCTCTCTCTTCTTCTTCTTCTTCTTCTTCTTCTTCTTTCTCTCTCTCTCTCCCTCCTTCTTCTTCTTCTTCTTTCTCTCTCTCTCTCCCTCCTTCTTCTTCTTCTTCTTCTTCTTTCTCTCTCTCTCTCTCTCTCCTTCTTCTTCTCCTTCTTCTTCTTTCTCTCTCTCTCTCTTCTTCTCTCTCTCTCTCTCTCTCTCTCTCTCTCTCTCTCTCTCTCTCTCTCTCTCTCTCTCTCTCTATATATATATATATATATATATATATATCCATCATTTATATAGATGTTTGGCTTTTTTTGTGCTTGTTCTCTGAACATGTAGATAATGTTTATGTTTGTTAAAACAGTTAGCTGCTGATGTTAGCCTATTCTTAACTGATTTATTAATTCTAAACCCTTTCAGAGGAGTACACATTTCCTAAAGGATAATAAGTCATGACTACACAAGTCACTGTTTTAATATAGTAGAAGTCAAAATGGAGGAGAAAATTAAATATTTTGGGGAAGTTTTTACCTTTTCTGTAAGGAAGGCACAAAGTTTTTTTTTTAAATTATTGTTATTATTTTAATTATTTGAAATTGTTCACATTCACAAACAGTAACAAACTACTATATATTTTTTTTTAATCTTGTAAAACACTTAAAATCTTTTATACCAAATATTATTTTTCTGAATATGCTCATTAATTTAACAGGTTAAATGATACACAAATTGAATTGAGGAGACATAGTAGTAAAAGTCATCTTTAAAAAGCTGTAGGCTGTTAAATCTCTTTATAAATTAAATTTTATGGCACTTCTACCTCAACCAACACTGAAGAATGGAAGACTTTTATTTTGAAGTCTTTCCCCAATACCAAGAAATGAGCTCTACAGCTGTCCCCCACTCTAAAGAATGTTGGATGTTTATATCTGATTATTAGTTTCATGTTTTAATAGAGTATTGTACATGTATTTACTGTTATAGAGATCTCTCGCTCTCTGATAACTCGTACTCCTAACTGACTGATATTCCTAAAACTCTGAGCTCTGAGATCTAGAGTACTTTTAATATAGAGTCTCTCTATATGGCAATAGACTACATATCAGGGCCTTTAGACAGCAAAGCTACCAAAACATATATCATCCGAGTAAACTAGTAAATTAGTAAACTAGTAATCTTCACTAATACCCTCATTTATTACAGACCAGTAAGGATAGATTGTTTCAAACTGGTCCTAAAAATGATTTGTAGATCTGTGTTTTATTCCAGAACGAGATTGTTTCTGTTAAAGCTATTTATTGTAAGAAGATTTGGGCGTTTCTTCATAAGTATTTATGCTTAATAAAAATCAGGGAGCTTTCCTACAAGGTTATATATAGACCGTGTCCAGTAAATTCTTCTTTGGCTTAAGATCTAATCGATATATGATATAAACTGTACTTTATGTGGCTTATAATCATCACAATAATAATAATAATAATAATAATAATAATAATAATAATAATAATAATAATAATAATAATATAAACAATAATAATAATAATAATAATAATAATAGTAATAATAATAATAATAATAATTATTATTATTATTATTATTATTATTATTGTTGTTGTTGTTGTTGTTGTTGTTGTCCACCACTTAAAAGATAAGCAATAAGTAATTATTTCAATTGCAAATGTTAAAAAAAAGATTCTGCAGAAGCGAAGCGAAAATAAAAACAAACGATTTTTCCCGTATCTGACGGACGAACTTCCATGACGCGGATGTGAATATGACCCGGATGTGGAATGCTTCGTAGATAAAAGTCCCGTTGATGCGCGAATCTAAAATAAGAGCATCACAGTAAGTCTTTAAATCATAATTACTCTGAATTACCCATAAAGTAGTTTGTGTAGTTGTGAAAAGAGCTGTGTTTGATTTTTATCATGGTGTTAATGGACGGCAGCTGCCCGAGTTGTTTGTGTGTTTGTGATAAAACCTCTTTTAGCGGTGGTCGTTTTAGCTGCTAACCGATTTAGCTCCTGGCTAATGTGATGCTACAGATGTGAGCTGTACTGTTACTTAGACTTGCGTTTTATCGGATTTATTGCTAACAGTGTTATTTATTTAATGGCTCGTTTGGCCGTAAGTCTGCATAGCTAATTAGTTCATCTCAGATGTCACTGTAGCTGCTGTAGCTAGTGAGCTGAGCTGGCTGCTGATTGTACATGTCTATGTTTTCTGTTATTATTGCTGTTATAGTTTGTTTAATTATTAGATGGATTCATGATTCACTGATGCACAGCTGGCATTACTCATCCCTAGTGAGATGCAGAGCATATGCCAAAATAAATGAAACCTGCATTAATTAAAATAGTGTATGAGGATTTACACTTTTACAATGACATGCTGGATTAATGCCATATTAACTATAATGAGGTCAACACCCTCGCCCCCCAACCCATCCCTTCCGTATACCACACTATTAAATCTCATAACTATATAGTGAATGCTGTTCTTATACACTGGCCGCAGTTCACAGACTGCTACTGCTAATCCACCTCAGTTCCTTTAAAGATATAGCTGCTCTCTATACATGTGGAGGGATAGATTCTGCAGGTTGCTGTGCGGCAAAAAAAAAATCCCACATTTCCAGGTTTTCCAGATTTTTCCCCATCATCAACATCCCATTAAAAAAACAAAACAAAACAAAACAAAAAAAAAAAACGTGTAGGTTTACTGGTGGTCTAGATAATAAATAAAACATCTATGTGTTGTAGATATGGTTCTATACAGAACAGCTCATAAAGAACCAAAACGCCTAAAAGGTTCAGATGTTCTTTACAGTGGTGACTTTCAGTAAGGGGGCTTTTAAAAAGGGGGACGTCTGGTTACCTTCACCACCACTGTGAACAGTCCTGACTATTTAGAATAGTGTTCCACACCACACCCACTCTGAATTTTGATAATAGGGTGGTATTCCCCTTTTAAACAACACACTCTTTATTTTTTATTTCCTGCCTGTTGCTGTTTAACTCTGGTGTCATGTGTTCATTGTGTTTCACTGTTTTGGTTGCATTCCAGTGAAGCGACGGCCAAACAGGGGTGAAGTGACGTGAGTTCCAGCTTGGCCCGAGTCCCGCACCACGTTACGATACTGTCTTTTGCAGGGGCTTTGCACGGGAGGCCGAGTATGGGGAAGGGCTGTAAGGTTGTGATCTGTGGCTTGGCCTCTGTCGGTAAAACAGCCATTCTTGAACAGCTGCTGTACGGCAACCACAACGTGGGTCAGTTCACAGCCTCCATCTCTCTAAACATACCATCAGCTATATACACAATCAGGTCACATTATTATGACCACTGACAAAAATATCCAGAGTGACCACCGTGTGCAGCACGGACAGCAGCTAGCCGGGCTTGGAGTGACTCAGTCAGGTGCTGGTAGGTAATCATCTAGAGCCATGCTGAGTGCTAGCATCCCACAGCTGTGGCGTGTGGCGGAGGACCCATAGAGCTTATCCAACCAGTGTCGGACATTCTAGTCATGTGACATGCTGCATTAGCTGTTTTCGAAATGGCCCACTACTATACTGCACACTGATAATACAGTAGTATGTACTGCACACTGTGCACGCCCCCTGTGTGTGGTATACAGTACAGTACCAAGTTCTGGCCTACAGTGTAGTATACTAATACAGTCACATGACCAGTTACTTCACATTTACCTCAGAGCTGTTATTACTGTATCCACTGTTTAGAGCTAGCTGCTGCTAACGCTGCTCAGTTCACCTGAGATACGGTTAGCCTAGCTGTTAGCTCCCCTCGGCTACTTCACTCTAAAACTGATCCTCTAAAGGAGTTCATCTTTTATTAATCTTCAGACCTGTATATTTAACTTTCTGAGGCTCATTCTGATAAACACACACCGAGCAGAACACCATCCGGGTATCACCAGTACACCATGAAGATAGCTCCACCTGTACACTAGAACCTCTGACTGGAGTAGAACACCATCAGGGTATCTCCAGTACACCATGAAGATAGCTCCACCTGTACACTAGAACATCTGACTGGAGTAGAACACCATCCAGGTATTCCAGTACACTACAGATTTACAGTTTGGTCACATACTACATACTACTGTGTAGATCTAGTATGTGAGTAGCATGTAGTGTGGTTTGTTATTTTGAATACAGCCACTGTCTTGCTGGAAGATCTTTTCTGCCCCCTCCAGGAAAGACAATCAGCTATCAGGGATGTGCTTGCAGACGGCCTGTTACCCACCTTATATACCCACCAGGTAGGGTGGCCACTTTCCTAACCCCAGAAAGGAGGACATCATAAGGGGTGGAGGGGTCGGTCACGATACTATAACAGAATTAGCATCATAACCTCCCCCATATAACACATACGTGAGGCTTTACTCACCTAACGAGGGGGAATGGGTGACCTGCGGTTACCAGAGCCACGTCACATGACCTCGGTAAACAAAGGTAATGCAAGACATGTCTTTTGACAAGGACGTGAGCCAATGGCACATGTAATATTGTTTGTGAGTGATCATTTTAAATAGTTCATCCGACAAGAGGGCGTCCCTCCAGGTGGCTGAAACACCAGACTGTCCAACCTAAAACCGGACGTGTGGCCACCCTACCACCAAGCCAACCCACAACACGTGACTTCCTTCATGAGCTATGCACTGCTGGTGTTGAAAGTAGGAAGTGGTCATAATAATGTGACTCAACTGTCTATATATATATATAATATATACTGCATATATATTATAAGCATGTCACATACCAGTTACTCTATCATATGTTGGATTAATATGTTATCATGTGTATGTATTGAGGAAAGCTCATATATCATCTGAGTACTGAAAGTAGTAATGGTGTAATTTGGTCACTGCAGAGTAAACCGGCAGTGGTTTGGTGTGAAATGCTCTGTGTTAGTTACAGAGCAGTATTTAAGGTGGTTTCAGTTTCAGTCTTGCTGTACAGTCCAGATAAGTTCTCCCACAGAGAACCTTACACTCAGACCCTTTCACAGTGGTGGTGAAGGTAACCAGACGCCCCCCTCTAAAAGCTCCCTCACAGGAAGTTCCTACAGGAGGTGGTTCTGAATACGCTGCCTGATGTCTGAGACGCTGCTTATGATAGTGTGGAGAAGATCTCAGCCTTAAACTCCATTCATGATGGAGGGATACATGCTGCAGGGCGCTGTGAGGTCAAATAGTCCCCCAAAGGAACTTAGTATTTCCAGGTTTTCCAGATTTTCATCATCAACATTCCATACACACTCAGAAGACACGTGTAGGTTCACTGGTGGATTAGATATGTCAATACAGTGTCTATATGTGGGTTCTAGACATGGAGAAACCTGGTTCCCATCACCAACACTGTACATCTGAACTACATAGCCTCACAGCGCCCTGCAGTAAGTATCCCTCCACCATGAACGGGTTAGTACATTCAAGGTCAAAACTACACAGATGGTTCTTTAAGGGTTCTTTAGCAGACGGCTCTCAAAGAACCACATGTTTGCATAGTAAAATGGTTCTTGAGATGAGGTTGGTTCTATATACACATACAGAACATATGGTTCTATGTCGCACCAAATTTTCAAGCTTGTACCAACAACCCTTTTTGGTTCTGTATAGAACCACGTACAACATGTTCTCCACCAGTCTCAGGAACCATATAAACTTGTGGTTCTAAATGGAACTATTCCATTTACTATAGAACTCTTGAAGAACCATAGAACATCGATCACCAGACATCAGGCAGCGTATTCATAACCACCTCATAACCAACTTTCCGTGAGAACGCTTTTAGATGGGGACGTCTGGTTACCTTCACCACCACTGGGAACAGGTCTGACTCTAGAACAGAGTGATTCACACCAAACCCACTCGGAATGACTCGGAATGTTTACAGTTCAAACTCTGAATTATCCAGGACATCTGTGACGTCCCCTGTAATCCGCTGCGTCTCTGGTTCAGGTGCAGAATCGAATGAAACCCAGGAAGATATTTATGTTGCCTCCGTGGAGACGGACCGCGGCGTGAGGGAGCAGTTACGGTTATACGACACAAGGGGGCTCCGAGACGGCCAGGACCTTCCTAAACACTACTTCTCCGTGGCTGATGGATTCGTGCTGGTTTACAGCGTGGACAACCTGGAGTCCTTCAAGAGAGTCGACCTGCTGAAGAAGGAAATAGACAAATCCAGAGACAAAAAAGAGGTAACGGAGAGAATGGTGAAAACCTGTGACATTCCGAGGCCTATTCGGAACCAGAATGGTTTACAGTGGTGAACAGAACCAGATCTCCAAAAGCTCCCACACGGAACGTCATGTGAATACAGTGCCTCGTGTCTAACACGCTGTTCTACAGTAGTTTTAACCTTTACAACACATTTTATTACATTTATGGGGTCGTAGATATGAATGACTGTTTATACACTCATCATCAGCAGAACAGCTGCACCCAGAAGGAGGTGTGGGAGTGCGGTGGTGTTGGGAAGGAAGATAAAGGTGACCAGGATCAATAACTGATGATAAATTTAGACTGATATGATCAATATTTATTGAGCTACACATACAGAAGTCTGTCTCTCAGTATGGCGTCGGGCCGCCGTGTTCGCTAACCCAACACGCCAGACGTCTCGGTATGGAGCTGTAGAGGTTCCTAATGGTGTCCTGTGATAATCCATCCCATGGAGCTTGAACATCCTCACACAGTTCCTGCAGATGGTGCGGTAGGGGTGGAGGTGGAGGGACACCAGGCCTTCTGGACGTGTGACCACAGACCGTTCATCTCGGTGCTGACCACGGTGCCTTCACACACGGATTCGTTGGGCGTCTCCACCAAGACTAAAGCGGGACTCGTCACTGAAGATGACCCGCTGCCATTCTGAGTCACTCCATGACAGTCTGGTACGACACCACTGCAGTCTTTGGTGACGGTGACGTGGTGTTAAGGACAGTAGTGGTAACGGTCTGTGTGCATGTGACACTTTTGGGTCTGCCGATGGTGCTGCACTAACAGGATGACTCATGGAGGACACCACTGCTCGCTGGGGGTCTGTAATGGTGGCTGTTGGGTCAGTCAGGTACAGAGATAAGACCTGCCCTTCCATTTCTCACGATGTCAGACCTACCCACAGAGTTTCATTCCTGTAGGTTGACTTCTTCTGGGTGCAGATATTTGTGCAGCTGTTCTTTTGATGCTGAGTGTACCGCACCTACCGAGTCCCCTTTAACCTCAAACTCTGCACATACTGTACCGGGAGATATGAATACCAATACACACTGTGACTCTTCCGCATCCAGGTGATGGTGATCGTGCTGGGTAACAAGTCTGATCTGCGAGAACGTCGTCAGGTGGAGCCGGAGGTGGCTCAGCAGTGGGCCCGCGGGGAGAAGGTGAAGCTGTGGGAGGTGAGCGTCGCGGAGCGCAGCTCCCTCATCGAGCCCTTCACCACCCTCACCAGCCGCCTCACCCAGCCTCAGAGCAAGTCTGCCTTCCCTCTGCCCGGCCGCAAGAGCAAGGGCACCCCCTCCAACGACATCTAACCCAGCTGGAGCCCCCCCCGGGAGGACCATGCTGACCATGCACACCTACACTTACTTATGATAGTTATGAAAACAG
Source organism: Prochilodus magdalenae (assembly GCA_024036415.1). Lineage (NCBI taxonomy): Eukaryota > Metazoa > Chordata > Actinopteri > Characiformes > Prochilodontidae > Prochilodus > Prochilodus magdalenae. Next base: position 70,957 of record JAMWET010004091.1, on the reverse strand, counting down.
CTGTGAGCAAATGTTTGAGCGCCCCGGTCCCTGTTGAGTGAGCACTTCAGAATTGGGCTAGCTGAGGAAGTGTTGAATGACTGCTAATGGTTATTAATATCAAAAATGAAAAAAAAAAAATAAGTAAGAAGTTTATGGAAGGAAAAGAGAAACAGACGAGTCCATGTGTAGACTTGAGGAAGGGATTCTGGGTCAGAGCGTCCCGTGAGCAAGCCAGAGGGAAAACCTCCCTTAGAGTAAGAGGGAGAACCCTCGAGAGGAACCAGGCTCAAGGGGGGAACCCATCCTCCTCGGGTTCACACAGAGGACAGAGCCAATGAGATCATATGACCCTTCTGATGAATCCAGGAGGCAGTGGTGTGGAGTCAGAACCTTCTCATAGGTTCTCTGTTAGAGTGAGGGACAGGGGTCACCATCAGTTCCAGATGCTGGTGGCTCTATTGGGGTCATTCCGGGAGGAGGGACAGGAGACCAGCCAGTGGAGACGAAGCTCTGGTGACTTCCATGTGATCACAGGCGAATGTCGCTCACAGGGCTCAATAAAGATAATCTATAATCTATTATAGTAATATTATATTAAAAATAAATAAATAACAAAATATTAATAAATAAATAAACAATATATATATATATATATATAATTATTGAATTCATTTTCAATAATAACAATAACTATTATTAATTATTATTAATTAGGAACTGTGTTTTATTTATTTACATATAAATGCATAAACATTATAATAATAACTGTCATTGTTAGGAATATAAGTAAATAATAATTATATATATTATTAATAACCATTAATAGGCTGATTTAAACCCTTCATAAGCCCTTTATACTGCTGATCTCGTACTGTGGTGGTTCTGCACATCCTCTCTGTTGGAACATTAAGGGTCATGTGTAAACAGCCCATCACTTCCGTTCTGTGTGTTCACGCTTTATTCCTGAGAAGATCAGCGGGATGTGACGGGGTTGGACCCGGGGCGCCCAAACGTTGGCTCACGGCTGTATAGCGCTCTAATGGCTTGGGTTTGAATGGAGCAGGACTGAAGCATCGATCGGTCTCTGTCCCAACAAGACCTCCTCTTAATGATCCCGATATACAGCCAGGTAAACACACCTTCCTAATGAACGCTCGCATTCCAGGATTTACTGCCGGAGCCTAACAGGCCGGTCCGGTCTTCCCTGTCTCTCCCTACAACAGAGGGACATTTTAGACAGGACTGTAAAGCTCGGGGTCAGAACGGAGCGGGTCTGGTGTGAGATGGGCACAGTGGTGGTGCTGGTGATGGGAACCAGGGTTCTCCTTGTAAATCTAAACCACCAGTGGACCCACATGTGTCTCCTGAGATTATATGGTTTGATATAAGGTAGTGGAAAATCTATAAGTACATTTTCTGCTGGGGCTTCGTGACTCTTGATTGACCAAGCCAGGCATCAAAACACGACGCTCCTGAAGAGCGTTCTCCCGGGCAGATTGAATTCAGTTACAGGATACAGAGCCTCCATATGTATACCGTGTTCAGGAAGTGATGTAATGCACCTCCTGCTCCTCTATACATTTCCACACTGGGTTTGGTTAACCGACATCCTTCCCGGTGGTTTACATATGTACGTATATTGAAAGCCATGTGGTGAATTATCCTCTGAGTAGAGAATACTGAGTCTGCGGCTGAGAAATGCAAAACATTAATATTTCAGGAAACAAAATTAAAAAGTAAAAACAAATAAACAAGACGTGAAACACTTTTACAGACTGGGAATTCTGAGGAGAGGGCGGGTCTAACACCCAGGAAGTCAGTCAAACTGTTTGTGGTGGTAGAGTGGGCGGAGTTTTGACTCTAAACCACGTGGGCTGTAAAAGCTCTCAGCCGGTTTAAGCTAGCTAGCTGGTTCTCCACTACAGCTAGCGTTACAGCCCACTCTCCAGCTCTAAGCAGTTTAGACGCCTGTTCCACTCTGACTTCAAAACAGTTTGATTGACAAGGGTCAGTGGCAAGCACTTCCTGTGTGTTAGACCCGCCCTTCCCTCAGAATTGCCACTGTGTAAAAGTGTTTCGGTATGGTAAACGTGTTTCAGGTTTTTTCTGAAAAACAAAATTTGCCCTTTGTGTTTACATACAGAGGAATTTGTCTTCTGCATTTAACCCATCCCTGCAGTGAAACACCCACACACTAGGGGGCAGTGAGCACACTTGCCCAGAGCAGTGCCAGCCCTATCCATGGTGCCGTTAGCCACTTTAGTCACTACTGGCGGTTCAGGAAATCGAACTGGCCACTCTCCGCTCACCGGGCTGGTTCCTGACCTCTCAGGATGATCTCCCACTCTGACATCCTAGCCTCTGTTCATCCTGGAATCTCCCAACCTGTATCCTAGCCTCACTACAAAGGATTTACCTGTGCTATTATTTCTGTTTTCCTCAAATGATTCCTAATTATTCCCTCAGTGTCACAGCACTGTCTCCGACGGCGCCCCCTCTGCACTATGAATGGATTTTGGGGGCATAAACAGGGTCTCAGACATCTCCTAACGTCTGGTTACCTTCACCACCACTGTTAACAGCTCTGACTCAGCGTTTCACACCAAACCCACTCTGAAAAACTCTGTTTGATTAATTATTGATTTAATAACTGTAATTTATTGATTATTGTTTAATTATGCAGATTTTTGATAATTGGATGGAGTTGCCCTTTAAGCTGTTTTGCTATGGGAGGTGCTTGTCTAGTCAAACTGCCACAAGTGCTTTGCCGTGATCACGATGATGAGTCTTCCAGCACCAGTCAGGACCACAGACCTTTAACTCGGCTGATCTCAGCTCTGCGTTTTAGCCCAAAGCATTTGAAGCCTGCTGCTGTAATTCCAGAGTAATAATCTCACAGAGCAATAGAAACACTGCGGTATGTCGGCAAGTGACATCATCCTTAACCTGGTCCGTTATAAGATTAGACACCCATCAGCCATAACATCAACACCACCTCTCTGTCCACTGTATCAGCTCCACTGACCATACAGGACACTCTGTAGGTGTACAGGTCCAGACTGTAGTCCATCTGTTTCTCTGTGTACTGTATTACCCTGTTCTTCAATGGTCAGGACCCCCACAGGACCACCACAGAGCAGTTATGATGTGGGTGGTGGATCATTCTCAGCACTGCAGTGACACTGACGTGGTGGTGGTGGTGAGTTGAGAATGGTCCACCAACTAAAACTGTCCAGATTGCAGCGTCCTGTGGGCAGCGTCCTGTGGGCAGCATCCTGTGGGCAGCGTCCTGTGGGGCAGCGTCCTGTGGGGCAGCGTTCTGTGGGCAGCGTTCTGTGGGCAGTGTCCTGTGGGCAGCGACCTTTGTCCACTTATGACTGAGTACTAGAGGATGACCAACACTGCACTGTGTAGCAGCAGATGAGCTATCGTCTCTGACTGTCCATCTACAAGGTGGAGCAGCAAGGTAGGAGTGTCTAATAGAGTGGACAGTGAGTGGACAGCAGCACTGCTGTGTCTGATCCACTCACACCAGCACGTCAGACTTTAGCAAATATCATTTCAGTACAGAAGTTCTGAGAGTTGTAGCTATGTCTCTGACGGTGTATCACCAGGTTTGGGACTGTTTCACCTGCCGGGATGCACCTGCAGTGAGTTTCCCCTGATGAGTGTGAATGCTCCTCCTGTCCGGTACCTGTAAAGCTGCGTGTGAGAACGGTTAGTCTGAGTCGTGTGTGTAGAGATATTTATTTAATTTATTTTAGCCACTTTACTGAGTAATTAAAGTAGCCCACACTTGCACTCCCTCCCTCTCTCCCTCTCTCTCTCTCTCTCTCTCTGTGTCACTCTGTCTGTAGTGTGTTTGTAATCTGTCTGATATGAATCGTATGTCTAATAAACGTGATGTCTTCAGTAAGGACTCCTCGTTTCACCGCTGCTCTGTACGGCTGCCATGATGCACAGAGACACATGAACTGTGGCTTTCACACTGTGATACCAAACCGAAGGCCAAAGCGCTGGCTAAGACTGCAGAGCCCGAGGCGTCAGCTAAACACAAATCTAGCCCACACGTCTTTCCTACTTTCAGGGTTCTCTTGGAGGAGGAGTGGGTCTCTGTTTATAAATACTGTTACAGCACCCCATACCATATACTGTCCACTGTACCTAAACTAATGAGGGAATGCTGGAAGACCACTGCTGTAGGTTGTTCTTGTGGTTCTGTACAGTTTTTATTTACAGCAGCAGAAAAAAAAAAGGTGTACAAGAAAAGTTCAGTGCAGGAAGTTGTTGCTTTAAATAATAGTAGTAGTTATAAATGAATTTATTTATAATTAGAATTAATTTACTCGCCTCCCAGGCAGTGTGACTGCCTAAGTAATGCTTAGTGCATTTATTTATAATTATAAAAAAAATTTAATGAATTCCCTTAAAAGGCAGTGTGAGTTGTAAGTAATGCTTAGTGTGTTTCTCATAGTAGCTGAATGTTTTTCCCAATATTCCAAAAAAAAGACTATTTGAGATCCCTTCGTTTAGAAATGACTGATGGTCAAAATAAACTCCTCCAGAAGCCTGTCTAGAATCATCGCTGTGCGTTTCACCCCAGCCACCGCTCGCCAGTCTCTCTGTAGGTCACCTGAAGTCATCTTACGGTGGGTAAGGGACATTGGAATGAGGTGGCGCTCATCACGGTCAGTAGAGAAGGGGTTTGGGCCTCTGCCAGTCTGTAGCTGTGTTGTTCTGTGTGTTTGCTGCTGGACCTTGTTCTTATGAACCAGACACTTACTGTATCTGCCAGTGAACCCAACCTTCGGTTCCTCACGGAGGACGTCTATCTTCAGCTGTGTAGGTCTGCAGGTGTAGTTTGTTTACACTGAGTGTTTGGGGGGTACTCGCACTACTTCTGCCCTCCAGCTGGTTCTATAAGGAGAGAGCAGTGCCGACAGCAGCAGTGGGTTATACCAATGCCGGTTAGGATGGGATCAGAGGGGCAGTTATACGTGTGGAGGTGCTGATTTAAATGTGGAGTGGTCTTGTATTTATTCCCCAGAGCTGTATATACCAAAGTGTGGTTCTAGCAGAAAGACACTCGCTAGCAGAACGTCCGGCTTGTGCACCTCACGTTGACCAAGTCAGCCCCTGTTGGGCCTTATTTATAAAAAAAAAAAAAAAAAAAAAAAAAAAAAACTGAAACCCCCACCCCTCCCTACAACAAACAGGTGGAGCTAGACTGCTGTAGGCTGACCAGGCAGACGTGTGTAATACAGACGTTTTTTGTGACCACAGTTTCGCTTCCACATATAAGCTGAGGCATAAACAGTGCGGTTTGAACGGACACCCACATGCTCCATCAAACCCTCGTTTTAAAGGAGCGATGTGTAATATCATTAGTTTAAAACATGAGAAAATGAGCTACAGCCATCAACAGACTGCAAGGAAATAACAGTCATGGTGATGCGTCAAGGACGTCTAAGCAGCTGTCGCAGAGATATCCACTGAAGTTAGCATGCTAGTCAGCCCCAGCCTGTCCTCTCTTGTAATACCACTTTGTACCTGAAGAGGTGATAGTGAGTCACTGTAGCGCAGTAGGAATCGGCTGCTTCTGACCTTTTCATTTTGACCTTCTATTCCTTCCTCCCTTTTTCTTTTTCCTTCCCTCCCTCTAACCTTGCCTTCCTCCCTTTCCTTTCTTTTCATCCCTCCAAACTTCCTTCCTTCCAGCCTTTCTTTCCTTCCTCCCCGAAAGCTGTTTAACCCAACGGTGGTCTCATGTTGAAGGTGCTGCTGCCGGTTAGATCTTAAGAGCAGGTAGCCAATGGAAGGAGCACTGAACATAACCATGGCTGAAGCTCTTGGAGACCGACCGCTACCACCACCACCACCACCACCACCACCACCACGGCTAGCTCTTCACAAAAAACCACGTCCAGCCGGCAAACAAGTAAAAAACAGAAGCAAAAGAAGAGATGCAAGGTCTTAAGAGCTCCAGATGCTGTGTGGACGCTCAGAGCTCCCCTGATTCATTCTGGCCTCTTGTGGGTGAAACTGCACCACAGCTCCATTACTCAACCGGAGAATGAAATGTGAGCGTGCGCTGTTGTTTAGGACGGGGGTGTGTCTGACGACTCTGCCCTGCTGAGAGTAACTGCTGACAGAGACAACACACATACATCCAATGTAACTTTAATAGCAGAGGGGGAAATACATTACAGTCAGACATGGTAACCAGAGGGTCATGCTGTGATTTCATTTTACAAGCCATCAGGGTTTATAATGAAGGTCCTTCTGAGGCACTAAACTAAAATCAATGTACAAGAGCAGAACAAAAAAGGAAGACACATTAAGATCCATTATTGCCAAATCATGATTCTACATGGGTCAAGAGGAAAAGAAAAGGTCACACGTAAATGACAATATCAGAAAAAAAAAAAAAAAAAAAAAAGACTTTAAATTCCACCATAAAAATCCTCCCTGTTCTCTATCCCACGGCTGAAGCCCGCTACCTTCCCCCCCTCCCCTTCATATACATCCTCCTCCCTCTCCCACCCTTACATTCCCAACCAGCCCCTACCCGCCTCCCCCCCCCGAGTCATCCCACCAGCAGCTTTCTTCCCTCCCTCCAGGCGATTATGTGGCGTAGCGCTTGGTCCACTGTTTGGCTATTCTGTCGTGCTCCGGTCTGTTGGTTGTGTACTGAGTGGCGATGCTTCCCACCAGAGGATCAGCTGCAAAACACAAACAGCGATTTCAATTAGACACACGAACAAAAAAAACAAACATCTTAATAACAAAAGCCAAACATGGTACACATCCTGAACCCTATATCTGCCATCTGGTAATCCCTTTCACTCATAATTGACTCGTTTATCAATTAATTAGCGATTAATAATGTAAGCATAAAAGGAGTTACTCCGTACTGTACAAAAAGGTTCAGGATCCTATTCACGCTATTTTCCATGACAACAAGGGAGCGGCCAAGTTTGTTGACATTGAGTTAAAACTTCCGATGCGGCTCCTGATCCACCGTTATAGCGTACGACCACAGTGATGCACACATACAGTATGAGTAGTGTGATGTGCTCAGTTAAAGGGAGTCACTGTAACTGCAAGAAGTTCCGCTTGAACAGCCGTGTTACCAACACAACACCATCAGAGTGATGTGGGGCACCATATAACCTACATTCACCTTCCAAAGAGAAGGACCTGCGTCTGCAGCTGAAATGGGAAATTTAAACCTCCACCAAACGTCCACGTCTGCTCCTACCCTTCTGTGGAGGAGACTCGGACTCCAGAACATCCTTACCCAGGGAAATGGCTCGGTTATGACGCTCCGGTGAAGCGCACGTCTGGCACTTCTGAGGCTGTCAGGTAAAACGTTAACCTAAGAGCTAGCTAGTTAGCTATGCTAACTAACGTTAAATAGCTTGTGGGAACGCTGGGTTAGCATAGCTACTTTATGATCAGTGTCCACTGTTCTGACCTTCCCACTATGTAGGTACTGATACTCAGCTGGACTTTGATAGTTTTTACCTACCTAAAGTACAAAGTCATGGCAACATAGGTAACATCAGGCCACCTTTTCATCTCCTCCACCCTCTCTGTCATGACCCTTGGATGAGGTAATGTCACATGCAGCTCCTTATTGCTTCTCTGGTCTCCTTCTATTTAACTTTGTTCATTTTGTTTTTGGTTGTTGTTGTTGTTGTTGTTGTCGTCGATTTGCCTAACTAGCCAGCTAGCCAAGTAGCTGACCCAGACATTCCAACAAAGGTCGAAAAAAAAAAAAACTCTTAAGGTGGGTGTGGTGAAATAAGGAGAATATGGCACACTATTCATTCGTCCTTTGCAGAATACGGCTTAGAAACATTAACAACCACTTGGAATACCACACTAACAGCCTAGCAGCCACCTGGAATACCAGCGATAACAGCAGCATCTCAAGGTGTACACTCCTCATCAACAGAACAGCTGCACCCAGAAGGAGGTGTGGGAGTGCAGGTGTGTTGGGAAGGAGGATAAAGGTGACCAGGATCAATAACTGATGATGAATTTAGACTGATATGATCAATATTTATTGAGCTACACATACAGAAGTCCGTCTCGGGTATGGCATCAAAATCACTGTTCGGGAGCTGCAGGTGAATGCCAGGTCACCTCTGGATGTTGTCAGCTATTGCCAGGTCATCGCTATGCTATTGTAGCTGGTTGACAAGCAACTGCCGCTGTCGTTATTCCAGGTGGCTGACAAGATGTTGACAGGCTGCTTTAGAATTCCAGGTGGTTGTTAAGGCGTTGCAAAGTATTTCAATTCTCCACATGAATGATCACGGTACATAAACTACATATGTAAGCTATTACACAAACATGTTTATCATAAAGGCTCAAAAACTTGCAACGTTTCTACAGTACTGAAGAAAAAAAAAAACAGCAGAATAAACTTCCTACTTATGAGTCATTACTAGCTACTAGTCATTAAAACGCCATCTCAACTGATGTTTGCGATATTTATAAAATGTAATCAATAAATCTGCAGTGTTTACAAACATTTAATTATCATAAAGCAAATAGACGTAAATCAATTCAGGAGTTATACGATAAATCTATATTTTAAAAATGTCTGCAGCATCATACATGAGCATCAAACAGCTAAATGCATGCCCACACCTGTAACTGCCAGGGCTGGCCTGTACGGCCTCCTCTGTCATAGTCTAGGTCTTACAGACTGAGCTCCAGCATACAAGCCATTGCTGACAACACTGCAGCTTCAGCCCACGACCAGATATCAGAGACGTTCTGAGGGACCAGCGTGCGGCTTTCACTGTAACTTCATCACTAACAGTCATCACAGCAGGACAGTCATTGAGCTACTACTAGTTTCAGTTTCTGCTTCCTGTTAATCACAAGACATTCAGACACACATGTCCAGAACAATGCAGACCGCAGCGTCTCTCTGAGATGAAGGGTATTAATAGTGTGTCCTTTAGTTAGTTTGCTGCAGGGACAGTTTCTGCTCCTCTGGCAGGGTTTGAACTGGAGGTGAGGATTTGATGAAGTGTTAAGGAGGTCAGGTACTGATGTTGGACGAGTATCAGTGAGAATGAGAGAATCCAGTGCGAGAGAAGCCGGTCAGAGAAACGCTGGGCACCTCAAAACGACCCCTTCCTGAACTGTTTACTAGAGCGAGTTAGCACGGAGCTGAGTCTTACCAGGGTTGCAGTCTGTGAGGAGGGAGCAGATGGACAGCAGCACCTTGGAGATGGTGAGGGCCGGGCTCCAGTTGTCCTTCAGGATGTCCAGACAGATCACTCCCTGACTGTTGATGTTGCAGTGGTAGATTCTCGTACGGAACGTCACCTGGAAGAACGAACACACCTTCCATTGTTAAAGAGGCTTTACAGTAGGAACCACCGCACGTCTGTGGAGCTATAATCATGGTCTCATGTAAGCATGGCCTTGACCGTATCAACAAATATTTTCTGGCCTCGACGGAGTCAAACTACAGTTCAAAGTGATTTTCTCCTTTTAAGCAGGCACCAGTGCACCCTGAACCACACTGAGGAGCCTTTGGGGTTAAACGGGGCCAAAGCGAAATGGTGCACAGCATTTGGTTCATGCCAATGACGCCCAAAAAAAAAAAAAAGGCGGGGCGCTGACTGCTTTATTACCTTATGTAAAATCTTTGTTAAAGCAGTTTCAGTGGACTTCAGCTCTTGAACAGCTACACATTCCCACCACACCACCAAGCTCATTCATCTTCAGCAGCGGTGGGACGTTTCAGCACTCACTGCTTCATTCCTGCCATCTGATGATGTTTTAACTATGTAAACAGATCTGTGTAAAAGGTGCTTAACAAATAAGCCTGATGGACCCTGATCTAGTTATCCTGATCGAGAACGCCAAACCCATCTCGTTTATTCTGTAGTGCGTTTGGTTACTACATTTCACGGTCGTGCGCTGATCCGACTGATCTTAGATTTACTCAAAAGACAAATATTCTCACCCGATTAGCAAACAGCTTCGCTTATTGCTAATCAGAGTTAAACAGCTGTAGGGAGGGAAGAAAAGAAAAGGCTGGAAGAAAGGAAGTTTGGAGGGATGAAAAGAAAGGAAAGGGAGGAAGGCAAAGTTAGAAGGAGGGAAGGAAGGAAAAAGAAAATGGGAGGAAGGAATAGAAGGTCAAACTGAAAAGGTCAGAAGCATGGAAGACTAGAGGGAAGGAATAAAAAGGAAGGAATGAAGGAAAGGAAGGAAAGGAAGGGAAAGAGGGAAAGGACACGAATGGAAAGGAGAGAAAGAAAGGATAGGAAACAAAAAGAAAAGGGAAGGAAGAAAGGAAGGAAGAAAAGGGTGTTCAGTACTTTGAGGATTGTGTTGTCAGGTCTGAACACTTGGCAGTGAAGTGCTGCACATATCTGAACCCGTCCACAGGACCGTGGATAGGAGTTCTGTCTCTGTGAGCAGCAAGTACAACCAGGAGGCAGCTGATCCAAGCCCACAGTTAGCAGGACAGAACCGGTTCCGGAGGTCATGTGAGTAGCATCATCGTTTACAACACTTCAGTTTGACACTGGCTGCATTCATTCGGAACAGGCACTGCACGCCTAGAATCCATCTCGACCCATTTCACATGCTGTGTTAGTAAGCAGATCAGGAGCTATTTCTGTATTCGGCATAAACAAAATCCATCACATTTCTCCAGTATTCTTCTCACAGAAAACCGAGGACTACATTCCCACTTATCAGCGTACAGGCCTGTCACCATCAACAAGCTGTACTCCACAAATAAAACTGTGGTCAACAGGGTGTGAGCGCATTATAAAGTACAAGCCTAAACTATTTATCTACCCATCTATCTCATTTCCTCGTAGTAAAGAAGCTGCTCAAGCACAACAACTCATCACCGCCCTCTACAGGTGTCACAACACTAAAGCACAAGTTAAAACATCTGCTGCTGTTCTGAGATCCAACGAGTGTCTCAGTAACACTGGGAAACACCCAGATACCAGCGGAGCGGGCTTTAGACAGGATGCTCAGATGTTGAGGTAATAACCCAAACGTTGTTACTGACTAATAAGGCTAATAAGGCAGCAAATGACTATTCACTATACAGCATGTGTCGTCTCCCACTCCGAGCCTGCTATAGTGGACACAGCCGAGTTCCTGACTTATGGCCGTGGCCACATTACACCTGATTTAGTAAGCATGCTAAATGAGGCAGCCACATGGTTAACAATAAGCAGAATCAGAATGTCATGCAATATACAGCCTCCATAAATAAATAAATAACCCCAGTTTTAATAAGGGTGCACACACCAGTGGTGTCCAGGACTGCCATTTATCATCTCCCCATTACAGCATCAACTCAAGAGGCCCTTAAAGGATTTACTAAACCACACGCTGCCCATTTTATGTCGTCATGTTCAAGTTTAACTACTGGCCTCCCCAACAATAAGTGGCCTGTGATCCTGCCCACTTCCATTCCGGGTTGCCAGATATGATACAAATCACAGACAAACATGGCGTGTGCAGCCATGGATGCAAACAAATGAGTTGGATTAACAGATGGAGAGAACGCTCGGTTCTACCCGCACTGAAAAGCCCCATGACCACTGCTGCTTTTGAACGATGCCGGCAGCTCAGAGCTCAGAAGAACCATAAGACTGATAGGGAGTTGGCCAGTTCCTCCTCAACAGGTCAGCACAGAGTCTCAGCTGAGGTTAGCTAGCCTTAGCTAATTAATCACTGCTGCTAGTGGAGATGGACATTGCAGTCCCTGTGCAGCCGAGCTATCGAGGTAGTGAGATTTGTGCTAGCTAATAGCGCCATGCTAACGTTAGCTGCTAACAATCACATCAGAGAAACGGACAATCCATGAACGTTCCCCATCTCAGCAGCAACCCCTCACCGGTGTGTGTTCAGTGTCCTCAACTAGGCAACCTGCGTGCGTGTTGAGTCTGGTGCCGAGGCTGCAGGGCAGACAACTTTTTATGAAGGTTTGAATTCGAACTGCGGTACGTATTTTAACCAATTGCTGTCAGTATTAGGTACTCTAAACAGATCAGTCAGTCAATTCAAAGTGGTGTTTCCACTTTCCGCCTGGTATCTTCCAGCTCTAATGGTGAGTTTATGAAGAGTTAGCCAATATTAAATGTGATGTCCACTGAGGAATACTTGCAGCACAATGTTTCCCTGGTTCACTCATGTGACTCCACTGCTGCGCTCCCTTCACTGGCTTCCTGTAGCTGCACCTGCGTCACACCTGAACCTCTCGTGCTCGCCTACAATGGACCAGCCCCTCCTTCCTTGTAGCAATGGTTAACAGTCGGTCTGTACCTCGAGGCCTTCAAGCTACAAATGCAGCTCAACTCAACCCGCCATCCCTGAAGATGCAAGGAAGGCAAGCGTGCAGACTCCCAGTGTCCTGGAGCCCAGATGGTGGAATGCACTCCCACTCTTGTGGCCTTCAAGCGCAGACTGAAGGCGGTCTCTGTGTGAAGCTCTTAAGTGAGGGAGCACTAATAGGTGTTTATACTGAAATGCTCTGTTTTGCACTTACACAGAGATTAACCTTCCCTCTCTCTAGGTATGAGCGCTGGCTTGGGGTTGCCAGGTAGTGCTCCTCCACTGTATTAACTCTGTAACTCTAGGTATCCACACTGGCCCTTGTCTGGTCAGAGTCTGAACTCAAGGAAAGTGTTAGCCTCTAGCTTTCTTGTTCTAGGAAACATTCACCAAGCACGGTTCTAAGTCGCTCTGGATAGGAGTGTCTGCTGAATTCCGGAAACGTAAATTAGTATAATGAGCCTGAGGATATTATATAATCACTTATCCCGAAGTTCAGACAAACATACGCGAACTAGAGCTTACATGTGCTTTATCTGTTCTGGCCAATCTACGTGGGAGGTTCTCTGCTGATGTAGAGTACAGTTCATGCTGTGAAATCTTAACCACCACCACCACCACAAAAAAAAAAAAAAACGAGTTCTACAACAAGACAGTCCATCATTTGGTCACTATAGAAGAAAATGATCCCTTATTTCCCGATTACAACACTGTAAAAATGTTCCACTGGAACAATAAACACAGCCAACCCTTCATTTGTCCTTTTCTGGGCCAAGATGTTCGTCGATAATGACCCATTACTTAACGGCGACAATCATCAGTCTACATCACTGCCAGAGGAAGGAAGTGATGAGATGGTGTCATGTTGATGCTGCGTTTTGGCTACAGGAGCCAACCTCTGGGCTAGCCGATATGACACAGATAGTGAACTGATATTTTTGGGATATTTAAAACCAATACAAATTAGTTCAGCATTTCGCTTCAACTCTGCTCCAATACTGAATAAAGAGTCACGGATATATATGGTGTGTGTGGGTGTGGAGGGTAGTTAAATAAATCTCAGGGCCAATCACCCTGGGCTTCAGGCCAGGTTAGCCTGGGCATTAACTGACCCTCCTTTAGACAAACATAATAAAATGAATAAATGATTATTATAAAAGCTAATGAGCTTACAGCGAGTTTTATGGAAGATATACATCCCTACATAAATAATTTACCCAATGGCACATAAGGAGATTTCCTCGACCCAAGCTTGACCACCAAAGCCATGAACAGCGAAAAAGGGTCCGCACTAACACACAGAAGAGGGGAATCTTATCCAGAGCAAGCACAGCAAAACAGACTGAGCTTTAAAAAGACTGGAAGACTCACCTTGGGAGGTTTGAAGGGGTAGTCTGGAGTGAAGGCGATGTCGAGGAAGAAGACCCCTCCCTCATACACGGAGCCTGGAGGTCCCAGGATGGTCGACCGCCACTCGTAGATGTTGTCTCCTTTAGGACCGGCACTGGAACGAACAGGAGTACAGTAAGGAAGTTAAGAAACAGGCAGGATGGGATTCACACAAACAGCCGCACATTTAAAATCTGGAAATTAACCTCACTACTTTTATAAAAGCCATTTTTTAAAGAGCTAGAAATGTGCCAGCATTTAAAAAAAAAAAAAAAAAATTACCCCAACACATAATAATAATAATAATAAATTATAATATATTTTTTTAAATTGTTGAACAATAATAAAGTATTTAATAATAATAAAGTATTTCATTTTAATCATCATCATCCTTCTCAAACAATTTGTTCATTTACTTAAAATTGAAGTTCAAAAGCCATCGCAGGTAACGACAACACTACTCCTACAATTCTGTCACTGCGCCTGTATAACAGTTCATGTTAATCATTATGGCTTTACAGCCTCAGCTGATCTGTGTATGATGCAAGCCGCTGTGGAAGACATCTGGTGCATTAAACTGCATGAACAACAAAAGGAGCTCTCCAGTAAGTCACAAATATCAAGTTTAAGCTTCAGGCACGCTAAGCAAACTCAGATGCGTTTAATGAATGAGCTGCATACTCCGACAAATTGGAAACATCCACATAAGCAACCAAGACCATTCATCATTTCATCGCAGTCGTACTTCCTGAATATTTTATTTGCACTGGTTTATTCGTCGTGAAATTTTGATTTGTGAAAAATGGAAAACACATGACGACAGGGGAAAAAGGAAGAGGCACTTAGCGACTGTGAAAATGTCATGGAACTTTTAACCAAGCCACATCAACTGATTTTCCATCGCCCGTCCACTTGATTACAACGAGACCGTTAGCACTGTGCCGCCCTACAGTTTCTCGGTGCGTGTGCACAATTTCTACCGCAAAACATCAAGTAAACAGTAAAACCTGAGAACCTGTCATTAGTACATTTATCTAGAGCTTATGTAGCAGCCAATCAGAACGCAGTATGGAGACCAAACTGCTGCACAACTGCATAATTACCGGCAGTGTGCTATCTTTATGTTCGGACCATCAAGTACAACACTATCAGCTGAAAAGAAAACAGCCATTTTTCCCCTCTCAGTGTTATCAGCCGAGCGTAACCCTTCAGCTTGTTCTTCACTACAAACAGAAGCTCCACACGGCGATTCTGGAGGAGATAATTGGCTGAAGGAAAAAAGCAAACACCACCACAAAGCTTCGGTTTATTTGCTTAGAGAGATAAAAAGAGCATGCTGGCGTTCTAAACGCCGGCAGGGACAGAGCGCCCTTCCAAACAACTCGGCTCATCGTAGCAGTAGGCAGCGTGACGGTGCGTTATTGTTACTCGGATAAATCACACGATGACAAGTTATGGACGTGCTCGGTACCCACAGAGTACTAAACAACCGCCAAGATAAACAACAAGGGCACAGGGTCACTGACGGGAAGCACCACTTACATGCAAAACTCACCAACAGCTACTGAAGTGCTAATGGCGCCCCCTTATGGAGAAACGTCAGCCTGATGAACGCGAGTTACCCACCCTTTACTTTAGACAGAGGCAGGCTGTAAACAGACACCCGGAAATAACAACCGCAATAAACAATCAGCAAAGAAATGACAAACAAAAGGCACCACCAAGACTAAACACAAACAACCACCCACCAACAATAGCTGCTGCAAACACAACAAACACCACCAAACAACCGCACAAATCACAATATCCACCGCTCAAGACGCCACACCAGGACACCACTGCAAGTGCATGAAGAGAAACTCGGACCTAATCAACAAGAACCATAAACACCAATAACCACCACCACCACCACCACCACCACCACTACAGCAACTGCATAAACAGCATAACCACAAATAACTGCCTGGATGTCACTCCCAATATTTAGTTACTAGATTTTTAGGAAAAGTTAGATTTTTCTATTCTTGTTGCTTCAATAGCATATTTTTAGAGATATGATCATTTACTGAGCTGTACTGATGCATCGATCAATCAGCAAACCATGCAACGTCACTGAAGTGACACATCAGTGCTGAGGCATCGGTACAGTTCCCCCTGTTCGAACACTATAGGCATGAGTCCTCTCCATACAGTCCTACGCTGTAGGTAGGGGCCATTTCACACCAGAAGTGACGCGGTGTGAGGGGTAGGAACCACTTCAACACTTGTAGTGAAAGAGAGAGAGACCCATCAGACAGTACACAAGTACACTTGAGATGACGGATGAAAACCTGAGCTTACACTGCATCACTACAGCCTTCATATAGACACATCACCCAAATCAACTCCAGACTTGCCAGCTCCCCTGAAATCATCAGAATCAAATCAAACTGCATTGCCCTGCAGCAAACACTGAGGTATCTACACAGCAGAGTCACATTATTATGACCACTTCCTACTTTCGACAGCGGCGTCGTAAAAAAAAGTCACGTGCCGTGAATTGGCTTGGTGGGTACGGCCATCTTTCAGCAAGACATCACGTGGCTAGAAATGTCTGGTTGGACGAGCATGACCAAGACATCCAAGTACTAGCCTGTACTACTAATCCCCCAGGCTTGAACCCAACTGGCATCTGTGGGACCACCTCGGTGGTCATGTTTGGTCTATAGATCTTTAGCCACACTCCCTCCAGCAGCTGTGGTATGCACTGAAGTCAGCATGGCTCCAGATACCCGTGAACATCTACCAGCACCTTACTGAGTCACTCCCAGCCCGTTCAGCTGCACACGGCAGATACTCTGGATGGTCATAATAATGTGACTCGATTGCATGAAGCGGTAAAAATCCTTGGCTAAAAGTATCCATGCGGACCCACACTGCAACGAAGCTTGTGTTGCATTTTTTCGTGCTCTGAAAAAACCCGCATTCATGGCCTTTCATGTACCGCAGTGTTCCTGCCTCGTACCGGCTTAACTCAAAACACAACTTGTGTAAGTAAGTGTGTCAGCCTGCGCTAAAAACAGCACGGTGAAGGTTCCGCGCTCCGTCACAGTGAGAGCTGCCCATTCATCCCCTCTCTCACATGGTAGCGGGATAAAATGCAGCCTCGCTATAAATAAACAGCTCTCCATCATGACTGCAAATAATTGCACTAATATATTACCCCAGGCAAGCGGTAAATTTAGCCTGAGGTTTGTTCTTGTGACCAAAATGGCCTTTTGGATGAGCAGCAGCAGACCTCGCCACAAATGCCCCAGTCAGCGACTCGCAGCGCAGAGCTCTGCACACAGAGAGATTATATCACTGCCCTCTGTATCTGAGCAAAGACGCCAGCACAACGGAGCTACAGAGCACTCCGGCCGCTGACTCAGTCACCACTGCCATTTGGATAACACACGTTTTCTTCCATCACACAAACACACACGGTTCTCAAAGGTTCTCAATGTACAAAACAATTTAACCTCCATTTAAGATTCTGCTAAACTGTTTACGCTGTATATGAATAATTACACCGATAAAAAGGGCTGGAGAGAAACAGAGAAAATTATATATTTGTAATTTTCTGAATTATATTTATATTTAACTTGTACTTATTTTTTAGGGACGCACAGAAATTAACTGAACAAGCATTTGGCCGCAGGCTCGAATACCAAACATTTCATTAAAATTAGCCACTGCTTTTCCCCCGTTCACGACTGCATAAAATAAACAAGCTAATCGTATTTTTGTTTTGGGTTTTACAGAGAGAAGCTGCTGTCTGTCTGTCTCTCTGTTCTAGAGGTCTGTAAGGATCGAATGCTTAAAGCTGAATAAGAGCTATGAAGCGTCAGCATGCGCCGGTGTGACTCACTTGTGGGGTTAAATAAGGCGTTTAAGTGGGTATCAGCCTTTAGTTGGCGCTAGCCCTGAGGCTCAGGAGTAAAAGTTCCGCTCTAGTTCCCGTCTACATCTGGGAACTAGATAAAAGGTAACGGTGTCATTAAAACTATTTTTAATTTAGCATTGTTTAAAAAATAATAATGAAAAAATAAAAAGATTACAGTAAACAAGTAATGCACCACTGATGACATGTACTGCGTCTCCAAGTCCATCATCCCCGAAACCTATTTAATAAATACGACACATTCAACACCACCTCATCCGTGTGAGACTTTCTTTATGGGGAAAAAAAAAATAAAAAAAAAAATAAAAAAGGGTGTGTGTGTGTGTGTGTGTGTGTGTGTGTGTGTATATATATATATACATATATATATATATATATATATATATAAATAAAGGTGGCACAACCATCTAACAGTGCGTGTTGATTTAATAAACCATCAACAAGATAATTTAGTCATTTAAAATTCTAAAAGAAATAATATAAATAATCTGGTATAATTTTGTGCATCTGATCCACTTGTACCAGCACAACACACCACGTCAGTGTCCCTGCAGTGCTGAGAATGATCCCCCACCCACTTACTACCTGCTCTGTGGGGGTCCTGACCATTGAAGAACAGGGTAATACAGTACACAGAGAAACATATGGACTACAGTCTGGACCTGTACACCTACAGAGTGTCCTGTATGGACAGTGGAGCTGATGCACTGGACACTGCGTGAAGACACAGGGAGGTGGTTTAATGTTATGGCTGATTGGTCTATATGTATATGCAGGCATAAGCCGTATTTATCACTGACCCGAAGACAGACAGCAACAGGAGAGGCAAATAAGACGTTTCCGTTTACTCCGCAGACGAGTGAAACACAGAGGGTGGATCTGGTAACACTTTCCAAACGTCTCTAATCATTGCACATCTAATTCTCAATAACCACATCACACTGCCTTTTAATCTGTGATAGATTTAGTCACATTAACCGCTTCTGTTCCAGCTTAGAGCCTACAGGCCGCTTTATTCCTGTCTGCCTCGTTCGCGTCTCGCTAGTCCCTGTGAAGCTAAATTTTACAAGAAAGAAGCCTGTAACCAAAGCAATTATAGTCTCAAAACAGAGCTTTATCTAGAAATTAAAGAGGAGCAAAACACCCACAATCCCTCCAGGGGGCTTTAAAGTGCCCGTTTCCTTTTTGTCCCCCGCTTTAAGTTCAAGCGGTTTGCGTAACCGTAATTTTTATATGCCCATGTCAAACCTCTCTTTATCCCATCAAAATAAACAGGCTGTTTATGCCAGGGGGGAAAAAAATAAAAATCCCATGATGTGGGCCCTACATTCCTCTCCTCGCATGTGAGCCATATAGAATTCCCAACAAAAGCCAAATTACTGAGATAATGGTGGTTCAAAAACCTGAGTCAAAACCATTCAGCCCTCGTGTGCCAACATGTTTATTTTAATGGGTGTTCACCAGGTGGGTGTCAATCAGCTAACCGTGGATGACTACACCTCTCAAAACAGATTTACCGCGCAAGCGACAGAGCCCTCTCCGCTGATTACATCAGAATTTCTGATGTAATCTCAGTGAATTTCAAGAGACGGGACCATAAAAGCAACCCCCCTCCCCCCTTTGAGCGCCAGGCTAAACGCCTCTTCACATGTAACATGGAGAATCGCTCTGTAGAGCGCTCCGAAGCAGCGGCGGAATGTGGGCAGCTACAAAGGAGGAAATCCACTTCAATACGGGTAACTCATACCTTACCTCATCGCCTGCTGCGCCGCCAAGACAGCCACCACTCTGACAGCATCCATAAACATTAGCTCGCTGTAGTGCCACACAACAAAAGGTCACGGCGTCGAGGGGCTTTACAGCGCTGCCGATTGCCTCGAGAGGCACTACAGTGCAGCATACAGCTGTTACAAGCCTGGTGGGAATCTCCAGACACCTCAAGATCCAGGCAGATCTCCTTTCAGGATCATACGGGGGGGGGAGAGGAATACTAGGCAGCTGCCCATATAAAAACTTCAGGTCACCATAATTACCTGTACCGTATACTTTCTCATTAGCCTGCTTTAGCATTCATCAATCACTACTGATAAACATCAGCTGTCAGAGCTAGGCTGAAGCTGGCTTCTTCAATGAGGCCGTAGACGTCTGATAGATGTTTTGATTAGCGCATGGCGCTGAGAACAGCCAACTGCTCATTTAATTGCTTGGAAGATGAGGCCTAATTCAAACTTAATTAAACCCTCAGCGTCAAAAGAACAGCTGCACCAGGAAGGAATCAAGCCACAGGACTGAAACTTGGTGTGAAGGTTTGACACTGTGTAACATGCTAATGATCCAAGTTTGGCATGTGACGTAAGCAAGGACGGGCCTCATCTCTGTACTGGACTGACCCAACAGCCACCATTACAGATCTCCAGAGAGCGGTGGTGTCCTCCATGAGTCATCCCGTTAGTGCAGCACCATCGGCAGACGGCTGCACCACGCAGGACTACATGCACACAGACCGTTACCACGACTGTCCTTAACACCACGTCACCGTCACCAAAGACTGCAGTGGTGTCGTACCAGACTGTCATGGAGTGACTCAGAATGGCAGCGGGTCATCTTCAGTGACGGGTCCCGCTTTAGTCTTGGTGGAGACGCCCAACGAATCCGTGTGTGGAGGCACCGTGATTTGTTGTCCCACCTCACACTTCCAGAAGACCTGGTGTCACTCCACCTCCACCCCTACCGCACCATCTGCAGGAACTGTGTGAGGATGTTCAAGCTGCATGGGATGGAGTATCACAGGACTCCATTAGGAACCTCTACAGCTCCATACCGAGACGTCTGGCGTGTTGGGTTAGCGAACACGGCGGCCCGACGCCATACTGAGAGACAGACTTCTGTATGTGTAGCTCAATAAATATTGATCATATCAGTCTAAATTTATCATCAGTTATTGATCCTGGTCACCTTTATCTTCCTTTCCAACTGCACTGCAACCCCACACCTCCATCTGGGCGCAGCTGTTCTGTTGATGATGTACAATAACCACTGCTTGTGTTAGGAGAGGAGGCTAGCTTTCAGACATGAAGGATCTTTTCTCCTTGCCAGTCTTCTGGATGCCAAGTGCCAATGCCCAAACAAACAGGGTTTAGTAACTGGCTAAGCAAACAGCACAAATTAGGCCACTGCAAGCCTGTTTTGTACCAGAAGTGACGCAGTGGCAGGGCAGCAAAGCGGAACGTTTCTACAGCACTTGTTTTTTCACAGCAGTCACAAATGACAAACCACTGTGGGAGTATTTTGCTTCATCAAACTGCTGATCCTGGAGGAGGAGCCGTAACAGCGAGGTCTGTGAAACAGCAGCGGGCTCGCCGAGCACCAAACGCAGAACGCGAAGCAATTACAGAGCGGCGCAGTGTTTTTAATTTCAGCCCAGTCTCATTACTCAGCCTGCGGCACTGGAATGTGTGGAATCCTGAACGTGTGACTGAGTGACACCCATAGGCCAAAATCCACAGAGGAGAGGAGGAAGAAGGCGGGGGTTGGGTGCAGAGGCACCAGGAAAGAGAAGCAGAAAAGGCCAAACAAAAAGGGGGAGAGGTTGAAAGTGGGCAAATGAGACACATGCCAGAGAAAGGAAAGCAACCTGAATAGCAAACGGAGACCGGCATAACAGAGTCTCAAAATGAAAGGAGTGGGAGATGTGAGCAAGGGAATTAATGAGCAAGACAAGAGGAAGGGAGCTGAAGTGACTCCCTTGCTGAAGCCCGATGATGCTTTCAAAGCGGAGGTGCGTCTGCAGCCGGATTCCTCCTCCGGCACAAGTGGGTCCACAGCACATCCCGCCTCTAATTAGCTCTGCTCTTTTGAAGAGCGCCATTTGCACCGGGGACTGGGTGACCAGCCTTGGGCCCTTAACTGATGCTATGGAACATTGTGATCATTTAGGCGCCTATTATGCAAATTATTCAGCTTTTTTTTTTATTGGTCCACCTTTACCTGACCTTTACCTTTGTACAATCATTCTAATCCATGGTTAGCTCAAAACCCGTACAATAAAGAGACTGCACTATGGACAGCACTTCCGGTTCAAATTGACAGTTGGGTCTAAAACATGGTCAGCGCATGTTGCTGCGAGTCGCCCTATAACGTCTGGTCTTGGGTTTGTTGGCAAGTGACCTGTGTGCCCGATAAACCTCGGGCGTAGTCAGCGGGCGCGGAGCCCAGTGTCCGTGACTTTGGAGCGCACAGAGCTTGGAGTTTTTTGTCAAGCGTCACACGTCCAGAAGGTCTGGCGTCATCCCACCTCCACCCCTACTGTGCCATCTTCAGGAGCTGTGTGAGGATGGATTATCACAGGACACCATTAGGACCCTCTACAGCTCCATACCGAGACGTCTGGCGTGTTGGGTTAGCAAACACGGCGGCCCGACGCCATACTGAGAGACAGACTTCTGTATGTGTAGCTCAATAAATATTGATCATATCAGTCTACATTTATCATCAGTTATTGATCCTGGTCACCTTTATCCTCCTTCCCAACACACCTGCACTCCCACACCTCCTTCTGGGTGCAGCTGTTCTTGTGGTGATGTGTATTAAAAGCAAACACGGATGGCAATTAAAACATCATCAGGGAGACATAAGCTGTGGGGATCAACTCCAGCTATTAAAACACTGGAAAATACTAAAACAGTACAAAACGTTTCTCAGTAGCTAATATGAATCGCTTACGACACATTCTCAACATCAGCACCACCTGTACCCACCTGATCTTGGCAGTTCCCTGCACTCGTCTGTGTGACCATGACTTTAAACTCGAACCCTGAACAAATTCATCTGGATCACAAGATCAGTGCTTGTTATTAATCATATACAATAAATAAAAAAGATTTATAATATGGGCTGATATACATGCAGAATAACTAGAATTACAACATCAATACATGGATAAGTGGGATACAGCTGTTCCCATAGCGACACACACACACACACACACACCTCCTCAGATACACTGTAAGTGAGATACACTGGATACAGAAATATAAATACTGTACAGTCATTCCCATAACCAGCACTGCTTCCTCTTTTATGATACCAAGCGCCATTGTTCCCTTCAGCCTGACAGAAAAAGTTTCACTCATAAACCAGAATTATACACACACATCTAGCACGCATTAGGAAGGCATTCCCTACAGAGCAGTCATCTGATAATATGGCCATGCAAAGTCCAGATAAATCTCCTACAGCTCCAAACTACTCGCCAGCTGCACCAACCTCATCCAAGTTCAACCTCCGAACCAATCATCATCATCATCTTGCAAAAAAAGTGAAGCAGCACTTTGGGGAACAAGCAGTTTGGTTTGAGAAACCTGCCAAGTCAGAACTGGTCACAGTGGTGACAGGAACCAGACGTCCACCTCCAAACGCTCCCTCACAAAGAAGCTGCTAGACGGAACTGCTTGACGTCCGAGACAGTTTTGAGAAACGCAACCATCAACTTTTCAGATAATAAACGTGTAGGTTCACTGGGGGTTCTAGATAGTAAATAAAGTGTCTGTGTTTTGTAGACATGGAGAACCCTGGTTCTCATCATCATAAATAACATCTGAACCACCTCACACCAAACCCGCTCTCAGTCACTCGCTCTGTTCACACCTCACACCAAACCCGCTCTCAGTCACTCGCTCTGTTTACACCTCACACCAGACCCGCTCTCGGTCACTCGCTCTGTTTACACCTCACACCAAACCCGCTCTCGGTCACTCGCTCTGTTTACACCTCACACCAAACCCGCTCTCTGCAACACGCTCTGTACACACCTCACACCAAACCCGCTCTCAGTCACTCGCTCTGTACACACCTCACACCAAACCCGCTCTCAGTCACTCGCTTTGTTTACACCTCACACCAAACCCGCTCTCTGCAACACGCTCTGTACACACCTCACACCAAACCCGCTCTCTGCAACACGCTCTGTACACACCTCACACCAAACCCGCTCTCTGCAACACGCTCTGTACACACCTCACACCAAACCCTCTCTCACTCGCTCTGTACACACCTCACACCAAACCCTCTCTCACTCGCTCTGTACACACCTCACACCAAACCCGCTCTCACTCGCTCTGTACACACCTCACACCAAACCCGCTCTGTACACACCTCACACCAAACCCTCTCTCCCTCACTCTGTACACACCTCACACCAAACCCTCTCTCCCTCACTCTGTACACACCTCACACCAAACCCTCTCTCCCTCACTCTGTACACACCTCACACCAAACCCTCTCTCATTCACTCTGTTTACATCTAAATAAAAAAAAAACTGGTGTAATTCTCTTTATGAAAGTTCTTATATTAGAATGGTAAAGCAGTTTATAATTAAGGTTCCTTAATCACAGACCTTACAAATGGCCAACTGGACCTTACAAAGGAGAACCTATAACGTCTTTTCTAGAGACACTTTTACAGATGTGGCAAACAAAGACCCCCCCCCTTCTTTAAGACCCTTTTGTGTTTAGAGTGCAGGCCTGCTACCGGACGGCCTCCTGAAGGAGGTGTGAACGACTCTGACAAAAAGCTGAGAAAAAAACACCTCTCTGTTCAGACCACGATCAAAGAGTAGAGCGAAAGATGAAACCTGGCCTCTCACCTCTACAGCATCCCTCTGTAGACGACGCAAGACTACCAGTCCTCAAACCAACCCTTCAACATAAACTTGACCCCAAACGGGCACTGCCAACGTGAGCATATAGGCCACCCAGACTCAGTGTACAAACCCGTCACTGTATTAAACCCAATAATCCCTGATGGATTAATCAGGGTCAGCAGGCCGGCTCTCAACATCGGCAGCACTGAAACGGCAGTCACTGTGTGGAACAGAGTCAGAATTTACTTTGAGGAGGCAAAGAATGTTCAGCAACCAAAACGATTTGGTGGTAAACAGTGGAGAAACAAACAAACAAAACAACGCTTCCGGTGTTCGGCTGAACACACTGCTATCCTATTCAATGCTGATAACGATGCTGTTACTTGTTAAACTCCCCGGACGTACACGGGATCCACAGCGGAACTTTTACTCCTTAGTTCCAGGGCAAACACCAACTGCTCCAAGCTAACATCCACTTTAACTCCCCATGTCTCCACTACGACTAGTACCGAGCAGGATGACCCCAGCTCTCCTCCCAGCTCTTTTTCAGCTAAGCATTCAAGGCAAACATGGCGATCAAATCGTGAGCAGCGTGGAGTGAGCTGCTCTCTGTGATTGCAGCAGACATGGCGGCTGTGATGGGGTTTTATTGCTAACGGATCATTGCTGTCCAAAGAAAATCATGCATCTCCCTTTTTTGTTGATTTCAACCATAGCATCATCTGAACACAGCAGCTGCTGTTTGAATGGACCAACAGAACAGGCCCAGAATGACTTGGAAAGACGTCTGGTTCCATTGACTTACATTTAGATTAAATTAGGTTTTTGGGCTCTCCTGTAAAGTAGCCATTTTGGAGATACTTGGTTTTTCTTTGGACAGTGACGGTAATTAAGTCCTATTGTGCTGTGTTGGTGTGTCTGCTGGGATGTTAAGATGTTCAGGGCTCAATGACTATAATAAAAATACATTTAGCCAGTTTTGTCCAAAAATGTCCACTGCAGAAATTCCCAATTAGTTTCCAACCTAAGCAGGCTGTTTTCGTTACTGTGCCTTGAAGACCAAGCTACACAAATGAGCTCTGCTCTGACTGGCTGCTTCTTTCAAAAACCAGTCTGGATTGAAACACTTCAGTGCTAGGGGGGCGCTAGAGAGGCTGACTGCTGACAACCGTTTATAGGTTTTGTGGTCAGCTCAGCTGGAAGCTTTATACACTACATCAAAGCTGCAGTTTGACAGAAGCCATAATATAAAGTAATCAGTTGTGAGAGATTTCACTGAATCATCTTAAGCAAGCCAACATCCCCATTTAATTCAGTATCAATGTATATACTGATATACGCCGCCAGCACTAGTCTGCATAAAGGACCTGACTACTGAAGCTCCCTCAGAGCACAGACACCACTGCGACAGAGGTCTGAGAGGCCGCACTATAACCTATAATCAGTTCCCACCTCAAGGTCTAGACGCTCGCAGAGTGCCTGGCTTAAATAATCAGCAGGCTTATCTCAACTCCCGACTCCCCAGCTCAGTTAAGGCTGTTAGCACGGACACGACGACGGCAGCAGCGATGGGGAGGCGTGCTTTGATATGCAACAGTTTTAGGGAACACCATATTGGTTGTCAATAGTCCAACCAATAACATGATCCGATAGGCTTACGTTCATAAGCAGCATAAGAAGCCTCTCGTGCGGACACATCGCTCCAGGCTGCTTCTAACAGGCTGTATTTATGGTGCGTGTGGTAGCTGCAAACTCGCTGAGACTTTGGACCAATGCTTCTACCTCACCTTCACCGTTAACCCGCCTCAAATCCCATTCCTGGGAAAACTGTGCCTGGCAGGATTATGTGAAGACAGTTGAAGGTATGAAGCAAGTGCATTTCACCCACAACCTAACTTCTACGAATACTCAAACTCCAAAACCATACGCATCCCCTTAAACTACACCCCGGCCTGCTCCAACAACACCAGAGATGCAGTCCGGCTCTCTAGGAGCACAGCAGCAGCGGGAAAACAGGAAATACACCGCACTTCTAAACAGCTCTTTGAGCTCATTGTTAATTCAGGGTGGGAACAAACACAGGAAGTCATTTCGGAGAGCGAGAAGTCTGCTCCTTCTCCTAATCACCAGGCATACGATACTCTACACCACAGAGATAGCAAAGTTCCTGACTTCCTCCAGGCAGAGGCGTGAACAGGGCTGGAAGATACCGATACATCATCTATACTTGTATTGGTGCCAAACAACAGGATTGATTTTTAGCTTAAGCTGTATCGACAGAGGACACAAACGCAGTTAGCCAAATACGCTGCAGGTCAAATGACGTGTTTGGCTAATCTAACTGGTGTTCAGTCAAGCCGTATTAGCGCATAATTAATGCATATGCTGAATTTAATTGTATCAGTAAGAATTTAAAGAAATTCAAGTGAAAATATTAAATGTTGAGGATATCCACCGTTCCTCATGACATACTTCTAGGATATAAACGTATCCAACAAATTTTTTTTTTTACTTCAAGTACTAATGAAGCATTGTGATCTGCTTGCAGATCATTCGACTTGAACAAGTATCTGCAACGTTTCATGGGAATTTGGATTCTTTTTGTACTAACAGAGATATCCTGATTTCTAAATGTGAAATATTTGATATTTGCAGGTGGGAATCAGCAAAAGCCCCCTAACACATAACTGTGATTTAAAATACAATGCAATATGCAGAGGACTCCGGTGGCATACACCGATAAATTACCCCAAAGGAAACATTTAACATCTGTTTTATCTAATGAGGTAAGTAAAGGAAATAAAGTATTTAGTATAATCATCTGACTGTCTTTCATTTTAGAAATTAGACCATCAAAGTAATCGCTGCACCCAGAAGGAGGTGTGGGAGTGCAGGTGCTGTTGGGAAGGAAGATAAAGGTGACCAGGATCAATAACTGGTGATAAATTTAGACTGATATGATCAATATTTATTGAGCTACACATACAGAAGTCTGTCTCTCAGTATGGCGTCGGGCCGCCATGTTCGCTAACACAACACGCCAGACGTCTCGGTATGGAGCTGTAGAGGTTCCTAATGGAGTCCTGTGATAATCCATCCCATGCAGCTTGAACATCCTCACACAGTTCCTGCAGATGGTGCGGTAGGGGTGGAGGTGGAGGGACACCAGGTCTTCTGGACGTGTGACAACAGACCGTTCATCTCGGTGCTGACCACGGTGCCTCCACACACGGATTCGTTGGGCGTCTCCACCAAGACTAAAGCGGGACTCGTCACTGAAGATGACCCACTGCCATTCTGAGTCACTCCATGACAGTCTGGTACGACACCACTGCAGTCTTTGGTGACGGTGACGTGGTGTTAAGGACAGTCGTGGTAACGGTCTGTGTGCATGTAGTCCTGCGTGGTGCAGCCGTCTGCCAGTGGTGCTGCACTAACAGGAGGACTCATGGAGGACACCACTGCTCACTGGAGGTCTGTAATGGTGGCTGTTGGGTCAGTCAGGTACAGAGATAAGGCCCGTCTTTGCTTATATCACATGTCCGGCTGACCGTGAACTTGAATCATTAGTATGTCTCACGACGTCAAACCTACCCACTACGTTTCAGTCCTGTGGGTTGATTCCTTCTGGGTGCAGCTATTTTTTGACGATGAGTGTACTTATATATTATATATAATAAATATAATATATATATATATATATATATATATATATATATATATATATATATATATATATATATATATATATATATATATTTTTTTTTTTATACACAAGAATGACACGCAAAACACTATTAATTACTCCCCAGTGCCACAGTGCATTAATCAGTGCACGTCATCAGATTGTTTATATAAATAAAACCTAAACCAACAAGTTTCTGTAAATGTCTGGTTGACATTTCCAGCACCATGTAACATCAGAACAAACACAGCTCAATCAAAACAAGCTATATCGGGTTTGTAAGACGCACACCCCCACAGTCAGCAGTACAAGCAGTTAACAGAAGCAATGCCAACTTGTAACATGACAATTTGAAATATTGAGATTGAATTCATATCAGTAACGCCCAAAGAGTGCAGCTGCACGTGAGAGAACTCGGGAACCAAAAAAAGATAAAGACCTGACAGGCCTGCATAAAGAGGTCAAAACAAATGTTTGTCATCCACTCCACTTTGACAAAGTCAACAACTACATCTAGCGTGATAATGACAAATACCACTGAACTTGTTCTGACTGGTCCAAAGTCGTGAGCGCTGACTCAGTTTCAGCTTGAATGAGAATCTAACAGTACTAAGCTACCGAGTGTGCTCTGCCTTAAAGTGCATTTCACCTCACATATGGTTGTTAATGGGCTGCGTTACAATTAATAGGCCGAGCTGACTCATACCGCTGTTATCTACCCTCAAATCATATGCGCTACACATACAACGAGCTAGACGAGCTAGAGCCATTCCGGCTTCACTTACCTGCAGTTTGGTGGAGGGTCCAACATGATGTCAGCCAACTCCTTCTGAATCCTGAAACAAAAACACCAAACACTTCATTTAAGCCTCATTACAAGCTCCAAAATCATCCACCCCCCCAAAGGCTTTTTCAGGCCTGACCCCCCTCAAGGCAGCAGGTGCAGCTGCTGAGGAACATCTGGAGAAACACTCAGACAAAACACCAGCCCTTTTCCTCCTTCAAACAAGTGCTCTCCCGCAAGGGTGGTCTTGTGTACGTATCCCCAAACCCCCAACCCAAAGCAGAGTTCAAGTGCAGTCTTTAGCCAAGACCTTGTGCCAAGGTAGGAGGTACGCCAAGACAAGTTGGGAGCCCCAGGTGAGGCTCTTCCAGAACTATTCCTCTAATGCAACAGTCATAGATATAAGAATTTGGCTGCCTTGCCCTAGGTGCTAGATACATCTGTCTCTTTGGGTAGGGCGTGTAAACAAAGAGACACGGAGATGTAAACAAAGTCATTTATTGTGGTTTGGTGTGAAACGCTCTGCTCTTGAGGGATGATAGGAAGCAGACTTCTCTAAGGCTGTGTTAAGGCTGCAGCCAAATCAGACCGGTTTCTCAAATCAAGGTCTTTCGTCTTTTTGTTGTTTGCAAAGTGATCAGACTGTATGTGTGTGTCCAGACATCAAAAGCCTAGCTGCATCAGAAACTAGCAACTTCCATCCCTCTGTATTTGACATCTTAGAAATCTGTAAGCTTCCAAATAGAAATGCATCTGAATTAGATGTGATGCATTTCAAATCATATTTAGATGGATCATTTTTGATAGCCTGGATTAATTAATTAATTAATTAATTAATTAAAAATCTTAATATGCCAAAAATCAGATTTAGGCTAGCAACCTAAACACAGCCTACATGCTCAACTGGCTCAAAAGGCGCAAAATGGTTATGGATGTGCAACCCCGATTAATCATCCCATATAATTTATGCCAGTTTGATGATGTGCCTATGTAGGGCGCTCCGAGGCAAATCAGTCCCAATGGAAAACTTATTTTTCCCAGACTTACCATCAACAACATTCCATATAAACAACTCCTAAGACACACGTAGGGCGAATGATGGCGTGCTAGTAAACAGCAACAGTAAATGGCCGTTTGTGCTGCAGACATGGTGACCCCCGGTTCCTATCGCCGCCAATGAAACAAGCTGGCATGGTGAAGCACTGGGAATTAGTGTTCCCAGTGTTCACGGACCCCACCATCAGAAACACTGACGCCTGTTCTCTGTGAAGCTGTCTTCTTGCACACAAACAGAAGGCAGCTCATAACACACTACGGATTCTCTGCACAGGCTGGTGCCCCTTAACACGGACCGCAACCCCTCACCACCCACATACCGCTGCATGTGAACGCATGCTGGTGTGCCCTGGTGCCCGTGTAAACATGTGCATGCATTCCCTCATATCCATGCATGTGTATCCAAGGCCACAGGAGCAGGGCCGGGAGCCGGAGCAGGGCTTACCTCTTGGCGCTGGTGGAGAGGAGTTTGGAGGTCTTGCTCATGTTGGCCTTGCTCTCTCTCTTCTTGCTAGGCGTGTCTTTCTCCGCTTGTTGGTGAGCAGATGAGGAAGAGGAGGATGAAGAAGAGCTAGAGCTGGCACGCGAATCCTCATCCGACATGCTACCGACCTCGAGAGAGAGGGGAACAAAAGGAGAGGCGATGACCAGCTTAGCCAGCACACGCTTACAGATGAGAGAGAGAGAGAGAGAGAGAGAGAGAGAGAGAGAGAGAGAGAGAGAGAGAGAGAGAGAGAGAGAGAGAGAGAGAGAGAGAGAGAGAAAGAAAACAAACAATGTGGGTAGAGAAACGTGAACAACCCTCAGGCGCCGAGGGTGACCTTTAACGTTAACTCCCCACGATCCCCACGCAGAATAAGCTTTTACGAAGCCTCCGTGCTCACGAACCGGTCGAATTACACGACGAAGCCTCTCGTTCGTCCTTACGAGTCTCCATTTGCCCGTTCCACCTTAAAATGCTGCAACAGTTACGTTCTACCGTTTAAGGTGGACCGGGAAAATTCGGGTGAGGAACTTCAGCCTCGTGATAAAACGGCCGATTTCGATGAGAAGCTAATCGAATCGAACACTTATTTACTTTATCCCACCGCCCCGGCAGCCTGAGGGCAGATTAGCCCGCTGACCTCGATGTTTGCGCCGATAACGTAGCTAACGACTGGCGCTATGTTTACCCCTCACAGCAACGCTGACGACGCAGAAACACAGCACCGAACGTTCCGAACAGCACAGGAAAGTTCGAGAAGCGGCACGAGCGCTGAAATTAGCACGACTAGCTAGCCAAACCTGATTATTCGAACAAACCGGCCGAGTACACCGCAAGCGGCGACGCAAAACCGACGGGGCGAGTCTCTCCGCCTCGACCCGGAGAAACTTTCCCCCGCGACGTGCCAATCCGGCGACCAGCAGAGCAAAAACGGACGGTTTAAAACGCCGAAAAGCCGCCGAACCGCTGCCTGTTTTCGTAGCTAGCCGAACAGCCGACCTCCTCCGCCTCCTTCTTCTCCCTTCTCCCCCTCTCTCTCACACACCGTCTCCCTCACACTCTCTCTCTCCCTCGCTGTCCTCGACGGCTTAAACGTTTTCCTCCGCGGTTTCGACGACGGGAGAGCCCTTCGCCGACTCAAAAAGCCCCGGAACTGACCACACGGTGAAGCTCCGAGCGTCCCGCTAGCTACCTTTCTTTGTGTCTGCACGAGCCCTTCTCTTCCCCGTCGCCTGCGGACGCGCGTGGCTTTGGCCTCTCGCGCAGCGGAAGTGCTCGTGCTCGAGCAGCAGCAGCACCAGCGAGCAGCCGTGTGGCGAGCCGATGGCCCGCACTCACTGATAACGTCAAACAGAGCGAGGAGACCACACCAACAACGGATTAATCAGCTCCACGGTGATGAAGGACCCGGGCTGTGATCATGTTTACGACCAGTAGATAAACAAACCAATAACTTATCAATAATCAATCCACTGGTGCTAGCTAACATAAACATTCAGCACACGAGCTAGCATTCCTGGGGCCCCCGAGCACCCCACCTACACCTGATGGATGGCGCACGTGTTCAACACCATTACATATGTTGTGTAAACAAACAAAACACTTTGTTTACTGTTTATTTACTTGTTGCTGCATCAAACGGTTGAGAGGAACACGGAGCTAGGTAACTCACTCAACTCCAATATCTGTCAGCCTGTCCAGCGTTAGCTAGAACATGACCTTAAAGGGAACGACTGCCTGATTATCTTCTGGAGGGGTGACTCCGCCTCAGCCGTGTGACGTCATCGTCGTGCGACACAATGATTTTATATACACTCGAAGAAATAGCTGCACGAATAGCTGCACCCAGAATGAAACTTAGTGTGTAGGTTTGATGTCATGAGACATGCTAATGATTCGAGTTTCACGCTCGACCGCACGCAGGTGACGTAAGCAAGGACGTGTCTTATCTCTGTACCTGACTGACCCCAACACCACGCAGGACTACATGCACACAGACCGTTACCACGACTGTCCTTAACACCACGTCACCGTCACCAAAGACTGCAGTGGTGTCGTATCCGACTGTCATGGAGTGACTCAGAATGGCGGCTGGTCATCTTCAGTGACGAGTCCCGCTTTAGTCTTGGTGGAGACGCCCGACGAATCCGTGCGTGGAGGCACCATGGTCAGCGCCCTTGTGTCACATGTCCAGAAGGCCTGGTGTCCCTCCCCCTCCACCCCTACCGCACCATCTGCAGGAACTGTGTGAGGATGTTCAAGCTGCATGGGATGGATTATCACAGGACACCATCAGGAACCTCTACAGCTCCATACCGAGACGTCTGTGTTGGGTCAGTAAACACGGCGGCCCGACGCCATACTGAGAGACAGACTTCTGTATGTGTAGCTTAATAAATATTGATCATATCAGTCTAAATTTATCACCAGTTATTGATCCTGGTCACCTTTATCTTTCTGTGTATGTACATTCAGACCTCTTATTGACTGGTCTTCCTCATAGACATCACTGTATTTATAAAAATTGCACTAACTCATATCATTCTGGTACTTGACTGTTTGTGTCTGCATACAGCTTGCACACATCGTTTTTGTAACTGTTCTTGGACACTTGTAGGAGGCTCATAACCGTCAGTACACAGTAACTCAGTAACTGTTCACGAGCTAAAACATTTAGTTGGCTGCAAAAAAAATCCCATGTGTCACAGGGTAGTTTTCCTTAACTGTTATGACAATAAAGCTAATCAATCTTGAATCTTGTGCTTCAGCCATAATCGTCATATACGTATAACTAAAAAACATTTAGTTTGGCGAGCTAACAAGTGTTTCTGATGATGGTACAGCTTTGCTGCCGTGTGTAAAAATACCACAAAATAGATGTCAAAAGTCGATTCTCATATAATTATACATTTTTTAAATTTGTTATTTTTGATAACGATCCACATTTGGACACATATTTTTAATATTTTGGACCAATTTTTCCCTAAAAAATCTAATTCAGACCATTTGCCAGGAAACGGTCTTTCAAAAACCAGCATAAACCAGCATATGGTGCATTTTATCACTGGTATGCTGGTCAACCAGCATGCGCCTAAACCCAGCTAAACCAGCACCAGGCCATCACAGACCACTATATACCATGTTTGGTGTGAAATGGTGTTCCTCAGATTGTGGTGGTGGGAACCAGGGGTCACCATGTCTACCTGGCACGTATAGCCACATACAGGCAGGCCAATGAGGCATGGGAGCAGTGTGGGCTCTTCACATAGTGCACCATGGCTGCATAGTGGGCTTCGGTGTACATGCTGAAGGAGATCAGATCGGCAGGCTGCCGAGGCCTGTTGCTTTGTGCTGTAACTGTGTTCATGATTTCTTGTTGTGGCTTGATGTCCTGCTTCGAGGTGCGAAGTGGTTTGCTCCACTAAGGCCCCTCGCTCTCGCTCTCCTGTGGTTGATGTTGGTGTGTGTAAGAGCCAGCGTAGGGGATTTACTCAGATAAATGGAGCCTGCTTCCTGGCTGACACTGGCTCAACGTAACACGCGCCGGCTGATTCATCCATAGCACTTTCACTGCGTGATATTGCAGCACGTGAAGGGAGATGCATTAAAAGACCGAGCTGGGGAAGATCAGTGGTGCTCTGGAAGTAGCATGGGTGTTGGGCCATTTGATGGCTTCCTGCCTCAGAACAGCGCAATGGGGGATGACCCATGCATGATTAATGTTGGGCTGACATTGAAGTTATATGAGTGCTTTCAGCCAGGTCTGCTGTATGATCAGAATGGGGGTCAGCCTTAAAGGCACCGAAACAGCTCGTCTTAGGAAAAAAAAAAATTGGTCATGTGACCAAAAATGAGGACTGTAAAGCCGTGCACATGTAATAACCTCAGGGACTGAACGCGGGATATGGTCCCTTAACGCTTCAGCATGCCAGTGCTGCAGGGTAAGCAGGGTTTGGGGTAAGTAGAGGGGCTTCCCCAGCACCTCTAGCCTCAAACCCCACTGCAGGAATTGCCCCACTTACCCACATTTCGACCGCTGGCCCGAAGGCGCCCCTCCCCCTCTGCCATCGAAGTTCTTTGCATTTGTAACAGGATGGGTTTCAAGGGCTTTCCACTCTCTTGCACACGCACACACATTCACTTCCTGCCTGTCTCTCTGTCTGCTCGCATTACACGAGGCGGTAGGAAGAGCGCTGGGCAGGATGACTGCAGACGAGGAGATGCAGCCTGTTTACGGTTCACGGCGAAGGCCATCTGGCTTGATGAAGCAGCCGGGCGGGACGTAATTGATGTGCCGTGTTTTACAGCCCTGTGCAGAAGTCAGAGACCCTTCGTTTACTCTTTCTCCAGCCTCCAGGAGAGCAGACGAGTGGAAATAAGTGAAGATATGTGGAAGACGTCGGAGGACATAAGACTCCTAGAAACCACCTGGGAGATCAGGCACACCACCACATTGGTCCCCATCAGATACACAACACTGAAAGAGCAATTTAACCATCTAGTAATGACACATCCATGAAATCGATTGTTTGTGATGTGAGTGATTAAGAGAGGGTTTGGTGTGAGGTGTGTACAGAGTGAGGGAGAGAGGGTTTGGTGTGTACAGAGTGAGTGTGAGCGGGTTTGGTGTGAGGTGTGTACAGAGTGAGGGAGAGAGGGTTTGGTGTGAGGTGTGTACAGAGTGAGGGAGAGAGGGTTTGGTGTGAGGTGTGTACAGAGTGAGGGAGAGAGGGTTTGGTGTGAGGTGTGTACAGAGTGAGAGAGAGAGGGTTTGGTGTGAGGTGTGTACAGAGTGAGTGAGAGAGGGTTTGGTGTGGGGTGTGTACAGAGTGAGGGAGAGAGGGTTTGGTGTAAGGTGTGTACAGAGTGAGGGAGAGAGGGTTTGGTGTGAGGTGTGTACAGAGTGAGTGAGAGAGGGTTTGGTGTGAGGTGTGTACAGCGTGAGGGAGAGAGGGTTTGGTGTGAGGTGTGTACAGAGTGAGGGAGAGAGGGTTTGGTGTGAGGTGTGTACAGAGTGAGTGAGAGAGGGTTTGGTGTGAGGTGTGTACAGAGTGAGGGAGAGAGGGTTTGGTGTGAGGTGTGTACAGAGTGAGTGAGAGGGTTTGGTGTGAGGTGTGTACAGAGTGAGGGAGAGAGGGTTTGGTGTGAGGTGTGTACAGAGTGAGTGAGAGGGTTTGGTGTGAGGTGTGTGCAGAGTGAGTGAGAGAGGGTTTGGTGTGAGGTGTGTACAGAGTGAGGGAGAGCGGGTTTGGTGTGAGGTGTGTGCAGAGTGAGTAAGAGAGGGTTTGGTGTGAGGTGTGTACAGAGTGAGGGAGAGCGGGTTTAGTGTGAGGTGTGTACAGAGTGAGTGAGAGAGGGTTTGGTGTGCGGTGTGTACAGAGTGAGTGAGAGCGGGTTTGGTGTGAGGTGTGTACAGAGTGAGGGAGAGAGGGTTTGGTGTGAGGTGTGTACAGAGTGAGGGAGAGAGGGTTTGGTGTGAGGTGTGTGCAGAGTGCGTGTGTGGGGGGTTTGGTGTGAGGTGTGTACAGAGTGAGGGAGAGCGGGTTTGGTGTGAGGTGTGTACAGAGTGAGGGAGAGAGGGTTTGGTGTGAGGTGTGTACAGAGTGAGGGAGAGCGGGTTTGGTGTGAGGTGAGTACAGAGTGAGTGAGAGAGGGTTTGGTGTGAGGTGTGTACAGAGTGAGGGAGAGAGGGTTTGGTGTGAGGTGTGTACAGAGTGAGTGAGAGCGGGTTTGGTGTGAGGTGTGTACAGAGTGAGTGAGAGAGGGTTTGGTGTGAGGTGTGTACAGAGTGAGTGAGAGCGGGTTTGGTGTGAGGTGTGTACAGAGTGAGTGAGAGCAGGTTTGGTGTGAGGTGTGTACAGAGTGAGGGAGAGAGGGTTTGGTGTGAGGTGTGTACAGAGTGAGGGAGAGAGGGTTTGGTGTGAGGTGTGTACAGAGTGAGTGAGAGGGTTTGGTGTGAGGTGTGTACAGAGTGAGTGAGAGGGTTTGGTGTGAGGTGTGTACAGAGTGAGGGAGAGAGGGTTTGGTGTGAGGTGTGTACAGAGTGAGTGAGAGAGGGTTTGGTGTGAGGTGTGTACAGAGTGAGTGAGAGAGGGTTTGGTGTGAGGTGTGTACAGAGTGAGGGAGAGAGGGTTTGGTGTGAGGTGTGTACAGAGTGAGTGAGAGAGGTTTGGTGTGAGGTGTGTACAGAGTGAGTGAGAGAGGGTTTGGTGTGAGGTGTGTACAGAGTGAGTGAGAGAGGGTTTGGTGTGAGGTGTGTACAGAGTGAGGGAGAGTGGGTTTGGTGTGAGGTGTGTACAGAGTGAGGGAGAGTGGGTTTGGTGTGAGGTGTGTACAGAGTGAGGGAGAGAGGGTTTGGTGTGAGGTGTGTACAGAGTAAGGGAGAGAGGGTTTGGTGAGAGGTGTGTACAGAGTGAGGGAGAGCGGGTTTGGTGTGAGGTGTGTACAGAGTGAGGGAGAGAGGGTTTGGTGTGAGGTGTGTACAGAGTGAGGGAGAGAGGGTTTGGTGTGAGGTGTGTACAGAGTGAGTGAGAGCGGGTTTGGTGTGAGGTGTGTACAGAGTGAGGGAGAGAGGGTTTGGTGTGAGGTGTGTACAGAGTAAGGGAGAGAGAGGGTTTGGTGTGAGGTGTGTACAGAGTGAGGGAGAGTGGGTTTGGTGTGAGGTGTGTACAGAGTGAGGGAGAGAGGGTTTGGTGTGAGGTGTGTACAGAGTGAGGGAGAGTGGGTTTGGTGTGAGGTGTGTACAGAGTGAGTGAGAGAGGGTTTGGTGTGAGGTGTGTACAGAGTGAGGGAGAGAGGGTTTGGTGTGAGGTGTGTACAGAGTGAGGGAGAGTGGGTTTGGTGTGAGGTGTGTACAGAGTGAGGGAGAGAGGGTTTGGTGTGAGGTGTGTACAGAGTGAGGGAGAGTGGTTTGGGTGTGAGGTGTGTACAGAGTGAGTGAGAGAGGGTTTGGTGTGAGGTGTGTACAGAGTGAGGGAGAGCGGGTTTGGTGTGAGGTGTGTACAGAGTGAGGGAGAGAGGGTTTGGTGTGAGGTGTGTACAGAGTGAGGGAGAGCGGGTTTGGTGTGAGGTGTGTACAGAGTGAGGGAGAGAGGGTTTGGTGTGAGGTGTGTACAGAGTGAGGGAGAGTGGGTTTGGTGTGAGGTGTGTACAGAGTGAGTGAGAGAGGGTTTGGTGTGAGGTGTGTACAGAGTGAGTGAGAGAGGGTTTGGTGTGAGGTGTGTACAGAGTGAGGGAGAGAGGGTTTGGTGTGAGGTGTGTACAGAGTGAGGGAGAGAGGGTTTGGTGTGAGGTGTGTACAGAGTGAGGGAGAGCGGGTTTGGTGTGAGGTGTGTACAGAGTGAGGGAGAGCGGGTTTGGTTCTCTATGTCTACAACACACATATAGACTTTTTTTTTTATTTACTATGTAGAGCCGCTAATGAACCCACACGAGTTTATAAGGAATGTTGGTGGGAAAATGGAAATAATAAGTTTTCTTTATTCCTTATTCTATATATTCCCAGATTTCCCATTTCAAAAGGAAATGGTGAGGATCTGATTGAGCATTAGTGAGTTCAAGTACTGATCTTGAACATTGCTGTGAGGATTTGATTGAGCATTACTGAGGTCAAGTACTGTGGTTAAACATTACTGTGTGGATTTGATTGAGCGTTAGTGAGGTCAAGTACTGATGTTGAACATTGTTGTGAGGATTTGAGCGTTAGTGAGGACAAGTACTGACGTTGAAAATGGTTGTGAGGATTTGATTGAGCGTTACTGAGGTCAAGTACTGATGTTGAACATTGTTGTGAGGATTTGCTTTAGTATTAGTGAGGTCAGGTACTGATGTAGGAACATTGCTGTGAGGATCTGATTGAGTATTAGTGAGGTCAAGTACTGATGTTGAACATTGTTGTAAGGATTTGATTGAGCATTAGTGAGGTCAAGTACTGAGGTTAAACATTGTTGTGAGGATTTGATTGAGCGTTAGTGAGGTCAAGTACTGAGGTTGAACATTGATGTGAGGATTTGATTGAGCATTAGTGAGGTCAGGTACGAATGTTGGAACATTGTTGTGAGGATCTGATTGAGTATTAGTGAGGTCAAGTACTGATGTTGAACATTGCTGTGATAATTTGATTGTCAATTAGTGAGGTCAAGTTCTGATGTTGAGCATTGCTGTGAGGATTTGATTGAGCATTAGTGAGGTCAGGTACTGATGTTGGAACATTGCTGTGAGGATCTGATTGAGTGTTAGTGAGGTCAAGTACTGAGGTTAAACATTGCTGTGATAATTTGATTGTTAATTAGTGAGGTCAAGTTCTGATGTTGAGCATTGCTGTGAGGATTTGATTGAGCATTAGTGAGGTCAGGTACTGATGTTAAACATTGCTGTGAGGATCTGATTGAGCGTTAGTGAGGTCAGGTACTGATGTTGGAACATTGCTGTGAGGATCTGATTGAGCATTAGTGAGGTCAGGTACTGATGTTGAGCATTGCTGTGAGGATTTGATTGAGCATTAGTGAGGTCAGGTACTGAGGTTGAACATTGATGTGAGGATTTGATTGAGCGTTAGTGAGGTCAAGTACTAAGGTTGAACATTGATGTGAGGATTTGATTGAGCATTAGTGAGGTCAGGTACGGATGTTGGAACATTGCTGTGAGGATCTGATTGAGCATTAGTGAGGTCAGGTACTGATGTTGAGCATTGCTGTGAGGATTTGATTGAGCATTAGTGAGGTCAGGTACTGATGTTGGAACATTGCTGTGAGGATCTGATTGAGCATTAGTGAGGTCAGGTACTGATGTTGGAACATTGCTGTGAGGATCTGATTGAGTGTTAGTGAGCCAACCCCAAACACCGGTATAAGAAGGACCTTCCACTGCAGTGTGAGTTAGTCCGGTAAGACGTGTGGTGAGAGCTGTTCATCTTCTACACGTCAGCAGCTAATCACTGCACCCAGTAAAAACCAGAATGACAAAATGTCACGCCTGTGACCAACATGGAAAATATTACTCAGGGTCAGAGACAAGATAACAGAGAGCACCCCCACAAACACCAGCACCACATTTCAGCTCAACACGTCATTTATTCACTCAGTTACTAAACAGAGCATCGATTGAGTCTTCCCTCACAATGTGCATTTTACAACAAACAGCCAAAGGCCGCACGTGGCGAGCAGCAGGCCAGCTGATATACTGAACTGGTACGGGGCATCTCGAGATGAACAGGCCAGTGTCATAGTGTTCCACATAAACGACTGGAAGGGGGAAAAACCTGGGAGTTAAAACATCAATCCCATCAATCAGAAACGAAAAAGTTCATGAAAAAAAATATCAGTGATCGCCGCCTGGTCTTCGTCCTTCTGCGTCTTCTGCGCCCGGGATGAACGGATGGCGGGAAGATCCAGAGGGAAGCCGCTGGGTGCACTCCGCCCAGTCCATCGCAGATCAGTAGAACAGGAGTAAGAACAGTCTAACATGACAAATAAAGCTTTATATGACCATGCCAACATTCAGAAAGTACAATCCCCATCTGCTCTTAGTATACATACACTGTATAAAAAAGCTTTCAAGTCAACAAGAAACAAAGGACAGTTCGTCGTCGGGGGCGGGGAACATCTGGAGCGAGGGCCGGGTGTGCTTTGAAGGGTTGCAGGAGGGACGGCGGGGGCAGGGGAGGGGTCTATGTGGCGTAACGCTTGGTCCACTGTTTGGCTATCCTGTCGTGCTCGGCTCTGTTGGTCAGGTACTGTGTGGCGATGCTTCCCACCAGAGGGTCAGCTGCGGGAAAGGAGAGGGGAAAACACCGTTAACCATCAGCTCTGTTCCATCAGAGACACCATCACACGCAGGACGGGCAGCCTGGGGTGGGGGGGGTCACTTAACAGAGCAAGGCCCCTCCAATTACCCATCATGCTCTGCTAACCGCACCATTTTCTATATAACAATAAACAATCAAACAGACCAATTAACATTCACACCCCCAACATTTACATACAACCACAACGGAGCTACAGAACCAACATGGTGGGCTATGTGGAGAACTCCAGTGTTCTGGGCTGGGAAGGGAATGCCGCCACTTTCCGTTCCCTTCCCAGGGACCCCCGACTGTCAGCGGTACAGGGTTAGTGTTTGTCTTTACACCAGGCTGAAGTTGCTTCCTGTTCACCAGCTTCCTAATCCAATGTTCCGTTCCACCTTAAATCCTGCAGCTTGTACTGGCACCAGAATGTCCTGCAGCACCATTTAAGGTGGAACAGAAATTCCCAAACCAAGCTGGAGAACAGGAACTCCAGCTCCACATCTTTAACAGGATCCCGTGCGACTTTAATCCTGCAGTCTGCACATTCCACTCCGGACAGTTTCCCAAACCTCCCTGGACAATATGGAGCAGCTCCGCTCAGCGTCTGACCCTGAAGAGACTGAAGAGAGGAGCAGCTCCACCTTTATTAGCACCACCACCCCAACAGCAGGCTGTAAGTAGCAGCCATGCTGTGTGATTGTATCCGTGTGTGCCGGTTGGAGCAGATCATCTTAAACTGAGAGCTCCATAGTGAGGATCAGCTTTAATCTACTGTGTGTTAGTGTCGCTCGGTCTGGGGCGTCAAACTGTGCACACGACTGTATGTTACATTAACCACCAACCACCAGTGGGACTCGAAGGGTAATCTCTATAGGAAATCTTATTTAATCCAGCCTGGGACTTTACCTGGAACTACGAAATCCGCCACAAGCCCTTAAAACGAACCCTGAGCGTGGCAGAGCCAGAGTTCACCAGAGAGACCATGGGGTTCAGGCTTTCTTTAACCCCCTAAGAAACACACTCGAGGCTCAGGTCACCGTGAGAAACGGATATCTGCCTGAAATGGAAGTTTGGTCTTTTCTGTTCTCCAGCTTGTGGGTTAAGAGGGGCCAAGGTCAAGCTATTCACGTTGTGGAGGTGCACGGCCCCTTCGGCTGAGAGCTGTGTGGTGAACTTGGGGTCATCCTGAAGAGTCCGGGCAAACAAGCCCTACACTCCGAGAGAGCCTCTTCATCAGTGCTCTGAGATCATCTTTCCTCAGCCACTGCGACGTCGCAATCAAAGCTGACCTGAGACCAGCAGCGGGGAGGAGGGGTGGTGGAGCGGCACGTGAGTGGAGCTGCTCTGTATGGGTGGGTGAGGGGGGTCCTAAGCAGCGTGCAGGGGGGTGTTTGAGGATGATGGTGCACCCGTGAGCGCACACGCATGTGTGACTGGGAAACGAAAAGGCC
Source organism: Prochilodus magdalenae (assembly GCA_024036415.1). Lineage (NCBI taxonomy): Eukaryota > Metazoa > Chordata > Actinopteri > Characiformes > Prochilodontidae > Prochilodus > Prochilodus magdalenae. Next base: position 29,437 of record JAMWET010004091.1, on the reverse strand, counting down.
TGTGAGGGTTAATTAACTGTCATTGCGCCCCAGCCCCCCTTTAATGAGCTGTGTCTCATTGATCTTTCCTGCGTGAATAGCACCTTCAGGAGGACGAGTGGGGGGAGGGGCGGACATTCCGATTCAACCCTGCAGCAAAGGGTCTGTGCTGAGGAAGGGGAGGGAGAGAGAGAGAGAGAGAGAGAGAGAGAGAGGGAGAGAGGGAGGGAGAGAGGGAGAGAGAGAGAGTGTGTAAGAGAGGAAGTGTGTGTGTGTGTGTGTGTGTGTGAAAAAGAAAGAGGGAGTGTATGTGAGGGAGAGAGAGTGAGAGGGAGAGTGTGTGTGAGAGGGAGAGAGAAAGTGAAAGGGAGAGTGTAAGAGGGACAGTGTGTGTGTGAGAAAGAAAGAAGGAGTGCAAGAGTGTATGTGAGAGAGGGAGAGTGTGTGTGTGTGTGTGTGTGTGAGAGAAAGAAAGAGGGAGTGCAAGTGTGTATGAGAGAGAGGGAGAGAGAAAGTGAGAGGGAGAGTGTGAGAGGGAGCTTGTGTGAGTGGGAGAGAGATAGAGAGAGAGCGGGTGATGGAGAGAGGGAGGGAGGGAGGGAGAGAGAGAGAGTGGGAGAGAGAGATTGCGTGAGTGGGAGAGAGATTGTGTGAGTGGGAGAGAGATAGAGAGAGAGACAGAGGGTGAGGGAGAGAGCGAGGGAGAGAGAGAGTGGGAGAGAGTGAGATTGTGTGAGTGGGAGAGAGATAGAGAGAGACAGAGAGGGTGAGGGGGAGAGAGAGAATGTGAGTGAGAGCGAGGGGGGAGAGAGGGAGAGAGAGAGAGAGAGGGAGAGGGGGGGCAAAGGAGAGAAAATCGGTGACCTCAGTTATAAAATGTGCACTGCTGTGAAAGTGGGCTGTAACACGGTGTGTTTGTTTTTATGCGTTTGCAGCACTGTGTGTGTGTGTGTGTGTGTGCGTGTCTATAACACAGACCTACGACACCAGGCCCGTATGTGGAACAGCTCCTCCTGAGGAACAGTATATACATCCACATACACATGGGACATATTACAGGTACCTTACGTCTACACACTGCCTCTAATGGTGTACTCTACTGCCTCCAGCTTTGATTATGGCCTCTCAGTACATTCAGGTGGTCAGCTGACTTTATTACCACATCATGCTGCTGAGGTCCAGAGGCTTGTTCAGTGGGCTATGCATGAGGGGTCTATCGCTTCATGGGCTCCCCCCCTTACTCTGACGCTCCCATCACTATGGAATATGGTCAGTCTGGACTCATCAGACCACATGATCTTTCTCCATCGCTCTAGAGTCCGGTCTTTATGCTCCCTAGAAGACTGAAGCTGATTGGTCTCACTAACGTGTGGTCTTCATATGTGCCCACAGCTGTTTAGTCCCTATCCTGCGAGTTCTGGTCATCCGGGAACGCTCTTACGGTCACTGTTAAACACGGTCGTGATTTGCCGGCTCTCCACTCTCCTTCAGGTGTTAATGATGTGCTGAACAGTTCCGAACCGAATTCCAGTCATTCCAGCCTCTCCTGGTTTCTTTGCTTGAAGCAGGACCATAATTTGAGCCTTCTGAAACACAGTGACATCCACGACCCCAAGATTTTCCACATCCCCCAACATCTATCTTTCAGGACTGAGAAACTACTCAGTGTATTAGTCAGGGCTACAAGAAGTTTTGCCAGCTGAAGCCCACTCACCCAGTCATTCACCCAGTCACTCACCCACCTGCTCACCCATTCACTCACTCACCCACCCAGTCACTCACCCAGTCATTCACCCATTCACTCACTCACTCACTCACTCACTCACCCTCACCCAGTCACCCAGTCACTCACCCACTCACCCATTCACTCACTCACTCACTCACTCACTCACTCACTCACCAAGTCACTCACCAAGTCACTCACCCAGTCACTCACCCAGTCACTCACCCAGTCACTCACCCAGTCACTCACCCAGTCACTCACCCAGTCACTCACTCACTCACTCACTCACTCACCCAGTCACTCACTCACTCACCCAGTCACTCACTCACTCACCCAGTCACTCACTCACTCACCCAGTCACTCACCCAGTCACTCACTCACGCACTCACTCAGTCACTCACTCACGCACTCACTCACTCACCCAGTCACTCACTCACTCACCCAGTCACTCACTCACCCAGTCACTCACTCACTCACCCAGTCACTCACTCACTCACTCACCCAGTCACTCACTCACTCACTCACCCAGTCACTCACTCACTCACTACGGGATTTGGACTGGTGGCCTGTTCAGGGTGCTTTCTGTCTTCTGCCCTATCAGCACAGGGATAGGCTTGAGTCTCCCCACTACCCAGAACAAGAGATCTAACTATGGAGGTCTGAAAGGAGGTGTAGCGGTCAAGAAGCTCCTCACTAAGAAAAGGAGACCCACACTTCCAACAAAGAAGCTGCTGGTCTCCTCAGAACAATGGACTGATCACCTCAGAACCTCAACACCACTGAATGTGTTTGGGAATACTTGGACAGAGAGAAGGGAGGTGTGATGAAAGTGAGTCTCCTGACGGGAGCAGTACAGTACCTAGAGTATATACATACGACATACATTACTACATCAGTACCTATATATGTGCAGCCCACACAGAGCACGTTACTACATACAGCTCTGTAAATAAATAAGAGCCCTATCCAGCTTTCTTCTCAAATCAGCATCTCCACATGTACCGCAGGTTCTCAGTGAAGAACCGAAGGTTGGGTTCTAGCTTTGCTGGCAGATACAGTGAGCGTCTGGTTCATAAGAACAAGGTCCAGCAGCAAACACACAGGACAACACAGCTACAGACTGGCAGAGGGCCAAACCCACTCTCTACTGACCGTGATGAGCGCCACCTCATCCCAATGTTCCTTACCCACCGTAAGATGACCTCAGGTGACCTACAGAGAGACTGGCGAGCGGTGGCTGGGGGGAAACGCACAGCGAGCATGGTTCTAAAAACAGGCTTCTGGAGGTCATTAGTGATTTTCTAAATACACAGATCTAATACAATATCTGATCTGGAGTTTGGGAGACATGGTTCCAGTAGTGTAGAGAACCAAACAGAACCAACACAAACCCAGAACCTGTACACCTATCATTGAGACACTGATCATTTTCAGGTGGGCTCTAAAATTTTTCTAGAGCTGTATATCATCACTGTCTAAATCCAAAATGGCAACTTTACAGGAGAGCCCAAAAACCTCATTTTATACTAATGGAAGTCAATGGAACCAGACGTCTTTCCAAGATGCTTTGGGCCGTTTCTGTCAGTCCATTCTTCATGTAATTCACACACAGTGTAAACAGCAGCTCATGTGATCAAATGAGGCATAAAAGTAAAAATAAACAAAAATGGAGAAGCATGTTTTTCTTTGGACAGCGACGATATGTACTTATGAGACATATCTATGATGCCATGTCCTTACAAGGCATATAAACAAATGTGTGTGCGCGTGTGTGTGTTTATGGTGTCCTCTTGCTTCACCATTACAGCACCTGCGGGGGAGGAATAGCTCTTTATGACTCTAAATAACCTCTACGATATCATTCCAGCAGGACCCAGCGGCGGGAGATAGCTCCCATTATGCTACAAGGCCGCTGGCTGCACCTTCAGCTAAAAACCAATCATTGTTACGGTGCCTCTGATGCTCCGCCGCTTGTGGATTTCTTCCTGCCGGGATGCTCGTGTTTGCAAGGCTGCCAGCAAGCGGCGGAAGCGGTGCCAGGAGCCATCTTCTCGTCTCATTTGGAGGTCCGGGACGAGATGGGACTAATTTGCCTCCTGCTATAATGCACGATGTTGGAGGCGGGCCAGTCAGTCTTCATTAACGGCGGGTTTCCGACGCCGTCCTCTTGGTCGCATATCGACGAGCGTGCCAGAGCGGAAGCTGATCTTTATTTACACAGATTGTCACAAGTTGCTCATCCCGAAATGATCGTTTTGAGGCAGCGAGAAGAGCAACGTGGCCTACGCGCCGTGCACCAAATGTGGTGGGTGCTGGTTCTCGTCAAGCCTGCTGCTCTTGCTAATGGAACTAATCGGCGCCTTGAGCTGCCAATGCTTTGGGATTCTCATCGGGAACTGATATCGACTGCATTCCTCACTGTTCTCCTGGACTCCAGAGCTGTGGCCTGTGATGACCATGATGCCTCTAGCTTTAGATAGTGATTACATTCACCGTCCACCTCTGGACATCTACTCGCTGACCACTAAGCTCCACCAACCCTTAGAGGTCATCTGTATGAGTGTGCAATTACAGACTCTGGCGGTAATAGTCAGCTGTCGCCTTGCAGGCTGGTCCACCTGCCCTCTACTGTATTCATTGTTGGTGAGTTTCTGACCACAGGGCTGCTATTGACCAGATATTATATGGGTGGTGGTCTCTATGGTCAGAAGCTGAATAGTAAAGGGCTAGAGGATGAACAGAAACCGTGCAGCAGCAGATCAGCCTCACTCCGGGCGACACAATAAAACCCATGTCCTTACGAGGCATTAAAACAAGTATGTATGAGTACTGGTCTTTATGCTGTCCCACTGCTTCACCATTACGGCACATATGGGGAGGATCTGCCCTTTATGACTCTAAATAACCTCTGCGATACCAGTCCAGCAGGACCCAGCAGCGGGAGATCGCTCCCATTATGCCGCTGGCTGCACCTTCAGCTAAAAACCAATCACCGTTACGGTGCCTCTGATGCTCCGCCGCTTTTGGAAAGCTCATCGAACCATACCTAATAACATGTAATCCCTCCACCAGCTCCAATAACAGCTGTGATTGGATTTGACATGGACTGGATGAGTTTCTGGATGTAGCCACATCAATGTTCAGACACTCTTTGGTGGGCCAGATTTGGTGGATGCCTTCCCTGGCACAATTTCGAGGAGGATTCCCTGTAGACTGGGATTTTATCCACTGCTGGTAGACCCTCTGGAGATGCCACAGCCATTAATGGTCAGGAGTCCAAGAGTTGTCGTCTGGGTCATATGGTCCTTCCTCTCGGTCAAATCACTCAGTGCAATGCTAGCGATCACTGACGTCTACTAACTGAAGGGGTTGATGTAGCTCAGCGGATAACACCACTACCTGCCACGGAGTCACCACCACATGTGGGAGACTGGGGTTCGAATCCTGCTCTGGGTGACTATGCTGTGCTACACCAATAAGAGTCCTTGGGCAAGACACCTAATCCCACATTGGCCTTCTTGTAATATGATTAACCTTGTAAGTCGCTCTGGATAAGAGCGTCAGCTAAATGCCGTAAATGTAAATGATGCAACAGAAGTAGCTGTTAAGTCACAACTAGCTACTTTGTTTTCCACTGCTGATATGTTATCAGAATTTCATGTTGCATTGCTGGTGAGTAGCTGGTCACCACAACGCAACGTGAAACTGCTGTACACATCAGCAGAGATCAAAGCCATGATCTACTGATGTTAGGACCACTCAGGAAGCATGGGGGTGTGAGTGACAGGATCCACAGATTGGGAAGAGAGAAGTTTTGTTCAGACGAAGCAGCAAGACAAAACACAGCATCAGAATTCAGACTACGAGACGAATCCGGTTGCTCGCAGGCATCGCAAGAGGGTACGGCAACCTGATAGCTAGGGTTAGCATATGTGCTAATGGTGACGATTCTCTCCAGCAAGGCTGCAGAGCTGTTACATCGCCTTGTGGTATCGGCTCAGCTTGCATGGACCCTCAATGGAGGTGATACCACTAACAGTACACAGTACCAGGTTTGCATAATGAAGGACCAATAAAGGTGAGTGGATTTACGCTGGTAGGATCTGGTGGAAAAGTGGCCTTTGGGTTTTTGTGTTATTGTAAAATAAATAAATAAATAAATCCATAAATAAATAAACAAAGTTGTCTGAATTACACCGTATGCGGTACTGCACAGGCTATGCCGTTAGGAAACGACGGTGTAATGCTTCTCAGCTGGTATCCCTGCGTTTTCTCAATTCTGCCTTAAACCACTCACAGACCCAGCCATGCAAAGCGCATTCAGGACTAACCAAATTCCCGACAGGTTTAAAAGAGGCACGTACCGAAGTATTTACATTCCAAATCAGCTGAAGAGACTTTCTGGAGTCATAATACAGATTAAAGCCACAAATCAGGGATTTAAGAACAAAGCGTCAGTCCCAGCACAATTCTCTGATAGAACAGCAGGAAAGGGTGGAGGGGGGGGCACGCTCCCTTTGTTTCATAGACGGAGCTCTGAAGCTCAGAACCAGCACTTTGAATTCAGACTCAGATCTGAACGCAGGAACCAACAGGGAGCGACACAATGAACAGCTTTTGAAGCTCGTAATGGTTTGCTCACAGCTTTGTTTACGCGCTCGCGCTGGAGTCAACGGCCTTATTTTGGCTTATGCTGAGACACAACAGTTATTCTTGGCTGATAATAGAAGCAGTGGGGACACACGGCGATGCTGGTGTCATTTATAGCCTACACGTCTGTATAACTGCAGCTGGCCACTGGCCACTGTTACTGTTTACGGTGTACTTCATCCAGTTCTCTTCGTTCTCTGCCAGATATGAGTTTGATAACTCACTGAGAAGTCTGAGAACCACTGAATTCAGGTGTTCCAGTCACTTCCATGGTCACAGGTGTATAAAACCGAGCACCTAGTCATACACACTGCTCCTACAGACGTTAGTGAGAGAATGGGTCGCTCTCAGGAGCTCTGTGAACTCCAGTGGAAGTCAGGATGATCAATCACGATCACGCTTCTCCATCTGGCAATCCGATGGACGAGTCTGGGTTTGGCGGTACCAGGAGAACGGTACTGGTCTGACTGCACTGTGCCGAGTGTAAAGTAAGGTGGAGGCGTTGTTCAGGAGTTAAGCTCCGCCCCTTAGTTCCAGTAAGAGGAGCTCTTAAACTTCATGCTTCCAACTTTGTGGGAACAGCAGTGGACAAAGCAAGAGTCCTGACCTCAACCCAATAGAGCATCTTTGGGATGAATAAGAGCGGAGACTGCGAGCCAGGCCTTCTCGCCCAACATCAGTGCCTGACCTCACTTAATAACAACACTACATACACGATCAATCACCTGGGATAACATTACAACACCTTAGCAAGCACCTGGAATACCACAGCAATGACCTACCAACACTTAAGTAGCCAACTGAGACTATAGCAACGGTCTAGTCTAGCAACACCACCAATTCAATTGTCTGAACGGACATAGGCATCGATTGACCACACACTAGCAACCACCTGAAACACTGTAAATCACCCAGCTGCAGCCTGGCCTAGCAATCTTCACAAAATTCACTTTTACAGTGTGAAAAGCACTCAAGGTCATTCCAAAACCATCTAGTGAGGTCTGAGATACCAGTATGAGATATACAGAGTTTCATATACCACAGATTTAGCACGTGTACAATAGCAGATCGTTTGTTTTTCTCTATTCTGGGAAAGGCCTGTGTGTGAACGACAGCATGACGGCACGCTATCAGTGGTTTATCTCACCAGAGCTACAGTCTGTCAGCAGCACGAGACCAGAGAGTAAAGAAGGACTCTGCGAGACCATTTTGTGGTTTTCACCAGCAGCTTCAGGCCTAACAGTTAATGGAGAGGGACAGTCATTAAGTAACAGCTAGTTTCAGTTTCAGTTTCCCTCTAAATTACAGAAAACGTCTGCAGAGTAATGGCCTCTATTTAAACACACGTTCTACTTCTGATCTAATCGAAAATCAGAAAATCGAGTCTCTCCACCTACACTGTTCCAGAAATGATAATAGGACATTAGAGCCATAATAAACCATGCTCCTGTTACTCTCCATACTTAAGTACATCTGAAGGTACATACTTTAGTACTGGTACTCTCCATACCTAAGTACATCTGAAGGTACATACTTTAGTACTGGTACTCTCCATACTTATGTACATCTGAAGGTACATACTTTAGTACTGGTACTCTCCATACTTATGTACATCTGAAGGTACATACTTTAGTACTGGTACTCTCCATACTTAAGTACATCTGAAGGTACATACTTTAGTACTGGTACTCTCCATACTTAAGTACATCTGAAGGTACATACTTTAGTACTGTTACTCTCCATACTTAAGTACATCTGAAGGCACATACTTTAGTACTGGTACTCTCCATACTTAAGTACATCTGAAGGTACATACTTTAGTACTGGTACTCTCCACACTTAAGTACATCTGAAGGGACATACTTTAGTACTGGTACTCTCCATACTTAAGTACATCTGAAGGTACATACTTTAGTACTGTTACTCTCCATACTTAAGTACATCTGAAGGTACATACTTTAGTACTGGTACTCTCCATACTTAAGTACATCTGAAGGTACCATACTTTAGTACTGTACTCTCCACACTTAAGTACATCTGACTTTGAGGGACTCAGTACTTTAGTACTGGTACTCTCCATACTTAAGTACATCTGAAGGTACATACTTTAGTACTGTTCCTCTCCATACTTAAGTACATCTGAAGGTACATACTTTAGTACTGTTCCTCTCCATACTTAAGTACATCTGAAGGTACATACTTTAGTACTGGTACTCCAGTGGAGGTCTAAAGGGAGGAACGTCTACTGACACTGGAGGGGGATTGTGGGTATCTCTACTGTACCTCAGGTACAGGGTTTGTTTACTTCGGCCATTGCCGTGCCAAAAAGCCTCCCCCGGTGTCCACTCCATTCTTCTTTACACCATATAAACCAAGGAGGAGATCCCGGAGTAGTAAAGCCAGACTGGAGATCTTTATCACCTGACCCTGCTGATCCGGCTCCACCTTCTTCAAGCGCTGATACGGTTTGTTATTGTGATCTCTGAAGATCGTTGTGTGATAACAGCGCAAGTGTTGAAAGTTGTGGTTGTGTTTCAGACGAAACATCACCTCTCATACTCCAGTGCTTTTGACTCGGTTCTAAAAGTTCTAGTCAGTTTCATCATTGTTATCTGACAATAAGGTCTTCTAGGTGGGGGTCCCAGTTTTTTTTGGTGGGGGTCCTGGGATTTTGGGAGGGGTGAAAGTTGTGGCTGTGCTTCAGACCAAGACATTACTTCTCAAAGTCAGACTCCAGTTTTTGTGACTCTGTTCCAAACGTTCTAGTTTGTTGCATCATCGTTATCTGACAGTAAGATCTTATAGGTGGGGGTCCTATTATTGTGATGGGGGTCCTAGTCTTTTGGGTGGGGGTCCTAGTTTTTTGGAGCGGGCAGTGAATAAGTTGTGAGCTGGCATGCCTACGCACGTTTTCTGAACTTTCTAGCTAGCTTGCCTATCATCTTTAGTATGACAGCATAGGTCTGTTCAGAGGTGGTGTGGGTCCTCCATATTTTTGTATGGGGTTCCTAGGTTGTTTGGGCGGGAGGTCCTAATTTTTTGTGTGGGGCGTACGCCTAGTCTTTGATAGTTGTGGGGTCCTTTTTTGGTGAGGCGTCTAGCCTTTTTATGGTTAGGGTCCTATTTTTTTTGGTGGAAGGGGGGGTCCTATTTTTCCATTGGTGGGGGTCCTAGTTTTTTTTGGTTGGGGTTCTATTTGTTTTTTTGTTTTTTTTGGCGGGGGGTTTCCTAGTTTTTCTTTGGTGGGTGTCCTAGTCATTTGGGTGGGGGTCCTTTTTTTGGTGAGGCTTCTAGCCTTTTTATGGTTAGGGTCCTAGTTTTTTTGGTGGAGGGGGGGGTCCTATTTTTCCATTGGTGGGGGTCCTATATTTATTTTGGATGGGGTCCTAATTTTTTTTTGGTTGGGGCTCTTTTTTTTTTTTTTTGGCAGGGGGTTTCCTATTTTCTCTTTGGTGGGGGTCCTAGTCATTTGGGTGGTTGTCCTAGTTTTTTGGAGGGGGTGAAAGTTGTGGCCGTGCTTCAGATGAAACATCACTTCTCAAAGTCGGACTCCAGTTTTTGTGACCCATTGGTCCTGAGTGTATGCTTAGTTAGTTTCATCACTCGCTCATCCAGACGTAGTAAGGTCTTCTTTTAGTAAAAACAGTCGGTGGACATGCACTGTGCAGTCAGGGACAACAGTCTTTCGAGTACGTGCGATGGTGTCATATGGCTAAAATGCCGTATCGTCCAACCGTACAAACACGTAATTAGACAAGCAAATAACGTAGGAGCCACCATTTCTGCCTGAGGCGAGTCGAGGCAGAAGAGGAGTGGCCATTGCCCAGCGCATGGTGGCGATTCTAGACCTTAATATATTAGCTTTTATTGGCTATTGAGTGTTGAGAGCAAGCTGTCACCTTTCATCATCCTTATCAGCACCTACATCAGGAAGATCTGAAAACAGGAGCAGGTCTGACCGACTTGTGGCGCCTTTAAACGACTCCTTCCTGAAAGGCCCTGCTGAACGTGTCTAACCTAGAGTCGGAGTTAGCACGGAGATGACGTGCTCTACACAGGGTTTGCAGCCTCAGTCTTGAGGAGGAAGCAGCACCCCACATGGACACACAGCACCTTGGACGATGGTTGAGGGCTGTGACTCCACAGTTGTCCCTTCAGGATGTCCTAGACAGAATCACTCCCTGGCACCTGTGATGTTGCCATGTTGAATGAGTATCCTCGGTGACAGGGAACGTCACCCATGGAAGAAGCCAGAAGACACACAGACCTTCAGCTGTTTAAGATCCTAATACGTAACTAAATACATCACACAGTAATCAACCAGAATGCCCAGAAGAGTCTGCATAATGTATCATGTGGAGCTGATGTAACAATAGTCATATGCACGAAGCCGACCGGGATTGAAACAGCTCTGTACACGCGATCGACATCTAAATCCCTACGCTTTCCCAGAATATACGTTTTCCCTCTCCTTTCCATTGCAATCGCGGCAAGATTAAGTTCTGAGCCAGCACTGAAAAATCATAACATCGTCTTGTTTGGGAATAGGTTCCATCCATGCGTAATTGCATCATAAATCTGCCATGATATATGAATGTCTTACGTCATCAGATGATCTCCTAGATCCCATTGACTATGGCCTCCGATTGTATATGCACCTCTCAATACTCCAGTTATATGACAGTTTTTCAGACTGTTCCCTCCATGCACAACTGCTCCCCCTCTTTCTGGGTTACATTTGACAGGACTGTCGGGAAACGTACAGATTTTAGGCGTCTGTGAAGACGTTTTAGGACTGCTAGAGACTGCCCTGGCCATCTTTTTTGAGTGTGAGTTAGATTAGTTAACTGCCAAGCTGAATCGAGTCTTTCATTGGTCTAATTGGTTTAGAGACACCTTGTTTAAGACTCATCACGTCCATCATAGAACTATTCCTCTGAGTGGAGTCTTCTTAGACCCTTTCGCTGATGTTGCTAACAATCACTTCAAAACAATCAGAAGAGCAAAACCCAACCAGCAAAACCCAACGTTTGAGGCAGTAGAAATAAACCAGCCTCCTCCATAATCCTCTTGAGATTGCCAGATGTAGTTAACTGTTTACAGAGCGGATGAGTAATGCCAGCACTGATTCTAATTCTGTAGGATTTCTTTAATGTCATTATCAATTGTCGGGTGGATGGTGTTCTACCCATTTTACAATGCGAAACCATGACCATGTCTATAAATTACACTTTAGGTTTATTACCTCCATCTCTTTTAAAGTGTTAGTCACCTCATCTCTTTATAAAGGTCGATTTTCCCCAAATATTTTGAGACCTTATTGTTCTAAAATAGACAAAACGAGTTTTCATGATGTGGGGTGGGGCGTTCGCTAGGCGGGTTGTACTAGTTTTTATTTTGGTGGAGGTCTATTTCTTGGGGTTTTTTTTGACATATGAGTGGGGCCGTCCTATTTTGGTTTATTGTGCCCGCGAGGTCCTAATTTTATGTGGTTTTTTTACTGGGTTCGGGAGACAGTAGGTCACTGAGTGGTTTCAGATATGAGAAAGTCCAAACAATCCCTATCCAGACAGTAGATAACACACTAGATGTGAGACCGCTAGGTCCTGTGTTGATTGTACATATGTACACAACCCTACCAGTGTGGGAAGGCTCAGCTTTTGGGGCGTGGGGGTTATGTTGCTTACCTGGGGTCTACAGCTTTCTCTCATTCAGGAGGAGCGTAACTGTAACAGGCATGGTTACCAATTCTGGGGTCCACCGACCTCACCCCACAAACATGATTCTCTCATCTACCAACAGGAAAGAGCCCCCCCCAAGCACAGGTAACGACCGACTGAGAGAGAGACGACGAGATTATAGAGACGAGACGGGAGGTGGCATCAGGACCGCAGAGAGACAGGATCACAAACATGACGAAGTCCACGAAGACTGAGACAGAGGAGAGGACCGAGAGAGAGAGAGAGCTGGCACGACGGCAGAGGAAGAGAACAAACGAACATGTGGAGTATGTGTGTGAGAGAATGTGTGTGAGTGTGTGAGAGAGAGAGAGACAGACAGAGAGAGAGAGAGAGAGAGAATGTGTGTGTGTGTGTGTGACAGAGAGAGAGAACATGTGGAGTATGTGTGTGAGTGTGTGAGAGAGAGAGAGAGAGAGAGAGAGCACGAACGAGAGAACAGAGAGAGGGAAAAAGAGGGAGAGAGAGAGGGAGAGAGGGAGAGAGAGAGAACAGAGTGAGAGAAGAGAGAGCGAGAGAGAACAGAGTGAGAGAGAGAGAGAGAGTGAGAGAGAACAGAGTGAGAGAGAGAGAGAGAGAGAGAACAGAGTGAGAGAAGAGAGAGAGAACAGAGAACAGAGAGAGAGGGGGAGAGAGGGAGAGAGAACAGAGTGAGAGAACAGAGAGAGCGAGAGAGAACAAAGAGAGAGAGAGAACAGAGAGAGATAGAGAGAGAACAGAGAGAGAGAGAGAGAGAGAGATAACAGAAAGAGAGAGAGAGAGAGAGAGAGAGAGAAAAGAGAGAGAGAGAGAGAGAGAGCAAACATGTGTGAGTATGTGTGTGAGAGAGAGAGACAGAGAGAGAGAGGGAGTGAGTGAGGGAGAAGAGGGGGAGGGGTGGTGAAAGAAAGAGTGACAGAGAGAAGTGCAAACAAAACATCACTGGTCTTGCCCTTTAACCTCTCCCTCATTCATGAAGCAGAGATAAAAGGCACATCAGAAACTCCCCGAGCCTTCCACAACAACACCGCATGACCAAAGCCTCCGGGATCCGCACTGGCCTTCTGAACTGGGGTTACGGGCTGCGTTATGAGCCGCGACAAGGAGCACATGAAAGGCCGAGAGAGATCACTTCACCGAGCCCAAACCTGGAAAACTGTCCGCACACTCAGCATCAATAAAAAACCCAGGAGGAAACAACCCACAGCAATGAAACTCGGTGGGTCGGGCTGACATGGTGAGACAGGCTAATGATTCGAGCTTCACCCTCGTGGGCAAGTGTCTCTGTACCTGACTGACCCAACAGCCACCACTACAGACCTCCAGCGAGCAGTGGTGTCCTCCATGAGTCCTCCTGTTAGTGCAGCACCATCGGCAGACGGCTGCACCACGCAGGACTACATGCACACAGACCGTTACCACGACTGTCCTTAGTCCTCCATGGAGTGACTCCGAACGGCAGCGGGTCATCTTCAGTGACGAGTCCCGCTTTAGTCTTGGTGGAGACGCCCAACGAATCCGTGTGTGGAGGCACCGTGGTTTGTTGTCCCACGTCACACATCCTCTACAGACTGGATTGGGAATGGAGTGAACAAGTTTCTGGATGTAGCCACATCAGTGTTCAGACGCTCCTTTGAGACCCAGATGTGGTGGAGGCCTTCCCTGGCACAGTTCCGAGGAGAATTCCCTGTAGACTGGGATTGTATCCACTGCTGGTAGACCCGTATGACCGTACACTTCCATACACCTGCAGATTCAGCTACTTCCTCCACGCGATGGTCTTTGGCCACGCCCACATGCAGTCCCTCCTTTTAGCCAATCATTAACATCTGCTCTGGAGCCATTTTCCACACATGGAACGAGACATTCCCTGCACTGTAGCACCTCCTCCCCATCTATGGATCCCATCACTCACACCCCACAGGTGTTTATAGCCCCATCATCCCCGTGCAGCGCCATCTGCAGGAGCCCGGAGGTACTACTTCTTTTTTAGTCCAGTAAGCTTATATAGTTAGTCGTAGGTAACTATATCTATTTATAGCCACTTAAATAGTTAGAAATGTGTGTTTTGTTTTGGCGTATTTTAAATAAACAACAAACGCTTACCTCTAAAGGAACGGAAGCCTCAGGCAAACTTCGGCCCGCGGATGTGCTAAGATCGTTTAATGTGGCTCCTCAGTGGTTGACTTTGACACCCTTGACCCAGGCCAATACATACAACAGGATATCTAGACTCAGGTCTTAGACAGACAGCAGGAATCCTTTTGTGCCTCTTTGTGTAGGTTACTGTGGTGAACCCACGTGTGTCTCCTCCTACTCAGCTGTAGATAACCAGCAACGACTTTCCAGATCAGACAGTTCTCTTCAACTGTTCTCTGACGTTCTACAGAGGAGGTATATGTCAGAGACACGGTTCTACACTGTGCCCATTTCCACCCTATGATCTGGGCCTAGAATGAAACGAGCCGTTTTCCCATTGTTGGTGAGCTCTTCATAAATAACTAGATGAGCTGTGCTCCGATTGGTTGGTTTACAGCGAAACCCCGCCCACGGTGATCACACAGAAGCAACATGTTGAAACAGACTCAATAAAATGAGCCTCTGTGTAAATAAGCTGCAGGATTTCAGGTGGAACGGAACACTGGATTAAGGAGCTGGTGAATAGGAAGCCACTTCAGTCTGGTTGGGTTTACCTGGGAAGGGAATGGAATCCCCTGGAACGCTGGGATGAGGTTCAGGGTATGTCAGTTTTACACTGTATGACCTTTAAGAGATGAACAGAAAGACGTTCTGATCGTACAGCGCGCGCGGCATGTGTAGCGTGAAGAGCCTCAGCCTCAGCGGTTCTGGCACATCCCTTCTGATGCGGAGCGGCTCCACTGAGCCGAGGCAGGAGGAAGCTAAGGAAGCAGTTCTGATTCGGATGATAGAGAGCTGGAGCCAACACCTTCCCTCGGGGTACTGAAGGAATGGAAGACCTTAGCTCACTCCAGCTGCGGTGGGTTCAGCAACAAGCTGTAAAAATAACTCAGTCATGTTCTGGAACCAAACGGAGGGGAATCTGACTGAATATGGTCCGGTTCCAACAGGAGCTCTGACGGACAGCGACTGACCATGTGACAGGGATGCAAAATTAAATTACTATTATTAAATTAATTATTATACGATGATTTACTTATTAGTACTGTTTTAATATTATTTTTACAATGTTTAATTCATATTTAATATTTGAATTATTAAAAATTATTATAAAATTATTCTAATAACTATTAATCCTTGTTAACAGTATTTATTATTTTTTTTATATATATTATTATTTTATTTGGTTTTAATTCTTATTTATTTGGTTTTAATGATTATAATAATCATTAACATATTATTATTATTATTATTGTTGTTGTTATGTATTATTATTATTAACTGATCTACACCTTTACACCTTAATTATGTTAATTCTATTAAAAATAACTATTTAAATTCTGGCAAAAAACTGATACTGATACTAAACGTTTCAGTACTGCTCCCTTGCTGATCTCCATCAGACTACACACACTGTCTTTATCCACACTGCACATGCTTTATTAGAATACCCGTTTAAGTAAACACTCAAAATCTGTAGTCGCATAAACATTTCGGTTTTATGTCGCAAAAATAAAACCCTCTAAGAAGCATCATGCAGTTTCCTGTCATTGAAATGATACAACAGAGCGATCACACCATTAAATATACATGTGTTTTCCTCATTAGCGTAAGAAAAAGCAGCCACAGAGAGGTGCCCCACTGCCTCATTGTTTTCCCCCCCTGAGTTTGGTTAATACTGCTGGTACAAGACCAGCTCCACAGGGAACCTTCAACCAAACCCAGCACATGAGCTTGTATAAAGCAGAGCTCAAACTGTTGTGAGGGACGCCCAGCAGGGGAGCCTGTGGAGGAGCCCGTAAAAGCTGGTTTGAGGGAGCCAGAGTATGTGAACTGGAGCAGCACGATTTGTTCTCCAATGTTCCTACATCTGCTGTAAAAGTCCTCGCAGAGGAGTCGAGGCCGCAGCACAGCCTCCCCATTAATCCCTTCACCTCAGCAGACACGCTGGAGGAGCAGGTGCCTGCAGACCTTTGGGCGTTTAATGTATATAAGGATATATGTATTATAGAAACATCGGTGAGCCGGGAACAAAGACCCTGGACTGAGGCCTGTGAGAAGAGGGCAGGTGAGGAAGGCGATGTCGTTTCTCCTTATGCAGGACTCAGAGCTGCTGTCTGGACATACTGAGGGGGTTTGGTTTCAGGCACAGTAAAAACTAACCAGAGCGAGAGAGCGAGAGAGCGCGAGAGAGCGAGAGAGCGCGAGAGAGAGATAGAGAGATAGAGAGATAGAGAGAGAGCTAGCAGGGGTAGAGACAGAGCAAGCAGGGGTGGGTAGAGAGAGAGAGAGAGAGAGAGAGAGAGAGAGAGAGAGAGAGAGAGAGAGCGAGCAGGGGTAGAGAGAGAGCAAGCAGGGGTAGAGAGAGAAAGAGAGAGCGAGCAGGGGTAGAGAGAGAGAGAGAGAGAGCGAGCAGGGGTAGAGAGAGATTGAGAGAGAGAGAGAGAGATTGAGAGAGAGAGAGAGAGAGCGAGAGAGCGAGAGAGAGAGAGAGAGAGAGAGAGAGAGAGAGAGAGATAGAGAGAGAGCTAGCAGGGGTAGAGAGAGAGCAAGCAGGGGTAGAGAGAGAGCAAGCAGGGGTGGGTAGAGAGAGAGAGAGAGAGAGAGAGAGAGAGAGCGAGCAGGGGTAGAGAGAGAGCAAGCAGGGGTAGAGAGAGAAAGAGAGAGCGAGCAGGGGTAGAGAGAGAAAGAGAGAGCGAGCAGGGGTAGAGAGAGAAAGAGAGAGAGAGGTGGGGTTGAGAGAAAGGGGTAGAGAGAGAGCAGAGAGAGAGAGGGAGAAGGGGAAGAGGGGTTGGGCAGGGGTTGGGTAGTAGATGGTGATAGAGAGGGAAAGAAAAAACAAAAGAGAAAAAGAAGGACAGCAAAGTAGAGGAGAGGTAAAATGAGAAAGGTGACAAGAAAATAAAGTAAGATAGAGGGCAGTAGAGAGGAAGGAGAGAGAAATAGAGAAAGGTAAATAAAACAGGGGGAGAGGCAGGAAGGCAGAGAGAGAGCAAGAGCAGAGTGTGAGAGGTACAGAGAGACAGAGGGGTAGAGGTGGTAGGAGACATGTTAGGTAGTAGATAGTGACAGGGAGTGAACGAAAAGACGAGGGAGTGGGAGAGAAAGAAGGACAGCAAAGAAAAAAGTAAAAAGACAAAGAAGAAAAGGAAAATAAAGTAAGGTTGAAGGTGGTGGAGAAATAGAGAGAGGGAGATAAACATAGAGCGGGAGAAGCAGAAAGAAAGATAGGTAGAGAGTGAGAGAGAGAGAGAGAGAGAGAGAGAGAGAGAGTGAGCGAGCAAAGAGAGAGAGAGATAGCGAGCGAGAGAGAGAGAGAGAGAGAGAGAGAGAGAGAGAGAGAGAGAGAGAGAGAGAGAGCGCGAGAGAGAGAGAGAGCGAGCAAAGAGAGAAAGAGCGAGCGAGAGCGAGAGCGAGCGAGAGAGAGACAGAGAGAGAGAGAATGAGTGAGAGCGAGAGAGAGAGAGAGAGAGAATGAGTGAGAGCGAGAGAGAGAGAGAGAGAGAATGAGTGAGAGCGAGAGAGAGAGAGGGAGACAGGAAAGACTGCCAGGAGCAATCACAAAACCTGTTGTGCACCTGCAGAGGTGGTGACCTGCGGAAGCGCGGTGCGTTTCTCCACAGCAGGCTTTTTTTAGACTCCACTTTCTGAAGTGTCGATTGAGATCATCATCCGTTCAGCAGACTCGCTCCACACAGCCGAGCTGCAAACCTCTCCTAACCAAGAGCGCGGGAACAGAAGAACCGGCAGACCTGGCGGGATACTGTTAAAGCCCAACACAAACCTCCCCCTAAACACGTCTCCCCGCACGGCACGCCCACTGCTCCCACTCCAGCGCCTACAACATACAAATACCCCGGCTCAAACAAACACATCCCTCGGCATTCCTGTACACTTCCCAACCACCGCGCCAGACGGAAAATAAACAGGACTGGGCTTTAACCCTTAGGGGCTCAAACAAAAACGGCCCACCACCAAACTATCACATGGGCTCCCCAGTACACTCCAGTCTATATTCCACGCACCCTCTACCTGAAACACTCCATTAGAGCGCCTGTGTCTTTAAGCCACACCTCCCAGTGAGCCCAGTGTGCTCTGATTGGTCAGCTCACCTTCTCTGATCTGATTGCATTCACAGTGAGGTTAGGCACTGTGACTGAACTGGATTACTCCAGGTCAGCCCAAAGCTCGGGGAAACAGCACGCCCCACAGCCCAGCACGGGGGGCTTCATACCCGTCTAGCTGACCTTAAGTGACCCTAAGCTCACATGCAGCCCTCGTTCTATTGGTCAGTGCTGTTCTATAGGGATTATGCACGCTGCTTGATCGCGTGTAGCAGCACTGAGTGCACCTTCAGGTAGCTGTTATGTCCCAGCAGGTCACCAGACTCACCTTGGGAGGTTTGAAGGGGTAGTCTGGAGTGAAGGCGATGTCGAGGAAGAAGACCCCTCCCTCATACACGGAGCCTGGAGGTCCCAGGATGGTCGACCTCCACTCGTAGATGTTGTCTCCTTTAGGACCGGCACTGCAAAAGAACAAAGCGTCCATCAGAGGATGAATCAATCTGCGGATCAATGTCACCCACTTGCTCCAAAGTAAGAGCCGGTCGATCATCACGGATCAGAAGGACTGACGGAAATAGCTGCCGGGTCAATACGCCTGCCAGAGATCTGATACCGGAGAACAAATCCGACGATCCAGAAAGTTATGTCTGTGTTTAAAGCTGCGGTGTGTGATTAAACAAGATTAACCTCCTGCCTCCTGCTGGAACAATCAGCAGTTCCTGTTTGGCTTTTCATCACGCCACTCTCTGCAGCCACATCTGCTCCGGTCGGCATGGCCAGCACTTCCGGCTCGGACATGTGTATCAACAACGGTGAACCACCGTGATCCATGCACTGTGCTGCAGCCAGTTGGTATTATGCTCAGACACATATTCATAAATTCCCTTTCCTCGTAATCTTGTGGGATCAAAGTCATCTGGAATACCACAGCAACTGTCTAACATCTTACCATCCATCTGGAATTCTGTAACAATGGCCTAGCAACATCTTAGCATCTACCTGGAAGTCCATATCAACTGTCCAGCAGTATCTTAGTATCCACCTGGAATTCCATAAGAATGGCCTAGAATCATCCTAGTATAAACATGGAATTCCGTAACAATGTCTTAGAAACATCTTACCATTCATCTGGAATTCCGTAACAATGGCCTAGCAACATGCTAACATCCAAAAGGAATACCACACCAATGGCCTAGCAACATCTTGGTATCCACCTGGAATTCCATAAGAATGGCCTAGCAACATGCTAACATCCACCTAGAATTCCATATCAACTGTCTAGCAATATCTTAGTATCCACCTGGAATTCCATAACAATGTCTTAGAAACATCTTACCATCCATCTGGAATTCTGTAACAATGGCCTAGCAACATCTTAGCATCCACCTGGAAGTCCATATCAACTGTCTAGCAATATCTTGGTATCCACCTGGAATTCCATAAGAATGGCCTAGAAACATCCTAGTATAAACATGGAATTCCGTAACAATGTTTTAGAAACATCTTACCATTCATCTGGAATACCACACCAATGGCCTAGCAACATCTTGGTATCCACCTGGAATTCCATAAGAATGGCCTAGAAACATCCTAGTATAAACATGGAATTCCGTAACAATGTTTTAGAAACATCTTACCATTCATCTGGAATACCACACCAATGGCCTAGCAACATCTTGGTATCCACCTGGAATTCCATAAGAATGGCCTAGAAACATCCTAGTATAAACATGGAATTCCGTAACAATGTTTTAGAAACATCTTACCATTCATCTGGAATACCACACCAATGGCCTAGCAACATCTTGGTATCCACCTGGAATTTCATAAGAATGGCCTAGAAACGTCTTCGTATCCACCTGGAGTTCAGTAACAATGGCCTAGCAACATGCTAACATCCACTAGGAATACCACACCAATGGCCTAGCAACATGCTAACATCCACCTAGAATTCCATATCAACTGTCTAGCAATATCTTAGTATCCACCTGGAATTCCATAACAATGTCTTAGAAACATCTTACCATCCATCTGGAATTCTGTAACAATGGCCTAGCAACATCTTAGCATCCACCTGGAAGTCCATATCAGTTGGCTAGCAATATCTTGATATCCAACTGAAATTCCATAGTATTGGAATAGAAACATTTTGGCATCCACCCAGAATTCCATAATGATTGCCTAAAACATTTTCCCATGCACTTGGAATGCCAAAGCAATGCTCAAGCAAAATCTCAGCCTCCACCTGGAATTTTGTATCAATCGCCTAGCAACATCTTTGTATAATCCTGGGATTTCATTGCAACGTCCAATTTTAGAATCCACCTGGAATTCCACATGAATGGCCTGGAAACATCTTAGCACCCACCTGGAAACCCTGCATCATTTCAGAGCCCATTATAGAGTCGCTTCCAAACATTTGAGCTCCTCTGATCAGATCACATGTTGTTGTTGACGTGACCACATCCTCTAACCCCAACCCTCTACACGTTTACTGAACACACTGGGGGTGGGGTGGGGATTATAACACCATGGCATCTGTGCAAACTTTAATGTAATTCCATTTTGAATGCATAGAACTCAACTACACTTAGAAAATCAGCACCAGCGGGTACATGTCCGTATTCAGTGACTGAACCTTAACACTTAACATGCAACACATGAGCCTGAAAGTGAGGAGAGGAGTAATAGCCGTCTGCTGTTAACACCCCCTAACCAGCACACCAGTCCCCCGAGCCCTGAACAGCTGCTTCCAGCACAGAGTCATTGTTCGAGTCACTCTCACTCGGTCAGCAACGGAGAAGCTAATCTTATTCTGACACTGCATGCGACTCTGGGCAGCTGCGCTCGCCTCTGTCCCCTCCTGTCCGTGTCTACCGATCCCGACCAACAGGGTCAGATACAACCAGCAGCTACGTCACAACATTCCCCACCTTACTCATGAAGGAAGAGCTGCAGCTGTAACCACGTAACATGCGCCTCATGCTCCCCAAATCATCTTATTCTGTTAAAATAATAAAAATCAGTAATGCTCGTTTACTGCTTCAGCTCCCATCTGAAAAAACAGTGGGGCTCCAAAACACCTGGATCCACCTTAAATGTGCCAGCTCAGTGTGAACAGACGTCTACCTGAAATAAAATAAAATATATATACACATTTTTTGTGTGTTCTGGAAAATAAGCTATATTTTAGTGACATAAAATGATTGCTCCGTTGAAAACACTGCATCATATTTATGTTGTGCTGTTTGTACTGTCAGGTTGCTGCTGAGTTGCTGGTTCTACACACATCCTTTACAGAACAATAAAACTCAAAATTCATTACAACTCAAAAAAAACCCTTAACATTTAAAAAATTAGATTTTGTATACAATGTAAAATTAAAACTTACATTTTTTAAATTAAAACTTACATTTTTTAAATTACAACTTACATTTAAAAAAATTAAAACTTCAAATTTTAAAATTAAAAAACATGATATTTAAAAATTAAAACTTAATATTTATTATTTTGTTTTTATTTATATCTATAATTTCTATTTATTTGCTCAGTAACACACAAAACACAAAATGTACCAAAACATTTGCACTTTTAACATAAAACAAACAATAGAGCTGCTGTTACTGAAGCATGAATGTTGTTTCCAAATTCTAACATAATCTGCTGTGGCGGGTGGGGGTGGGAGTATGTGCTCGGGAGTGTGTGGGTGTGACTGGGGAGGTGGTGTGTTTAAGGGTTCGGACATATGAGACTGGAGAAACTTGATGAAGCTGAGGTTGGCTTCTTATTCGAACTTCCCGCTCCACCTTAAATGGCACTGAGGGTACGTTCAGTTACCTAGGCTGGTCTCCGAATGCAAGTGCTGCTCCGTTAAAGGTGGAATGGAGAATCTGAACATGAACCTGGAGAACAGGAACGTCACAAGCGATGCGTATGACTCTAATGCTGAGTTGGTCTGACATCTGCGTTCACCAGCAGGGTCAAAGCGTGAACATTAAGAACAGGATTCTTCTAAGGAGTGTTTTTAGAACTAGCAGATTATGGGATGTCAGGAAGTCTGAATTCAGTACTGTATCGGAAGATCCTCTGAATGAAAAGTTTCAACTTCTTCCATCTGGCTCTCGCTACAGACTTCCGAAGATCTGCTACAGGGGATTTCCACACTCACCTCCGGTCATGTTCCTGAATGAGAGGGATAAGTGACGGTTATGTCTTCTGTCTTGTTTGGCTCTCTCTGTCCTGTGGAACTCCGTCCCTGTACTCCACCTGTTGTAGTTTGTGCAGGTATTTTGATGTGTGTTTTATTGTTCTGTATTGCGGATTAAATGCAAAGTTAATGACTGTTTGCAAATCGATTTTTCCAGGAGAGATAACAATAAAGACTGAGCTGATAAAGACTGAACTGAGCTGAACTTCAGCCCTGACGACATTCAAACGTTAAGCAACATTTTCCACAGGGCTTTTTTACCAGGCTCCCTGCATGCGGGAGAACCGGGCTCAATCCCAGGAATCAGAAACTTTAACTCCATAGCTTAGGCCTAGTCAACCCTTAGGCACCACCTGTCTTACCACAGCACAGGCATAGTCAAACCTTAGGAACCACCTGGGATACATCAGCAATGTCCTAGCCACGTCTTAGGACCCACCTGGGACACTGTAGCATAAGCCTAGTCACACCTTGGAAGCCACCTGTCATACCATAGCAATTGCCTAGACATGCATTAGCAAGCACATGGGTTACCACAGCAATGTACAATCACACCTTAGGAACCACCTGGGATACCACAACAATAGCCTAGCCACACCTTAGGAACCACCTGGGATACATCAGTAATGGCCTAGTCACTCCTTAGGACCCACCTGGGACACCATAGCATAAGCCTAGTCACACCTTGGGAGCCACCTGTCATAGCATAGCAATTGCCTACACATACATTAGCAACCACCAGGGTTACCACAGCAACGGACTATCACACCTTAGGAACCACCTGGGATACCACAACAATAGCCTAGTCACACCTTAGGAACCACCTGGGATACCACAGCAACTGCCTAGCAACACCTTAGGAACCACCTGGGATACTACAGCACTGGCCTAGCAACCGGTGTCGGAGAAGCACTACGATAAAGACATTTCTACAATTTGCTGGGTGATTCAGATCAATTAACACCACAGGTTCAAATACACTCTTAGAAAAAGGTTCTCCAAGGGTTCTTCAACCAGGACAGTGGTTCTATATAGAACCATGAAGACTCTAACATGTGCATGCTTAAATTATGTCGTATATGGTTCTATATATAGCACCTTTATGATGATGGTTCTATAAAGCATCAAAAAAGGTTCTGCTGTTGGCACAGTCGAGCATATAATGAGTAGAAGAACCCTTTTTGGGTTGTTGTTGATGGTGACAAAGTGCTTCAGATGGTTCCACACTGTTTGGCTACCCGTAACGTTCCGTTACTGACCACAGCCATTTCACAGGCAGCACATCTGGAGCTGTTTTGAGCTGCCAGGCACCACCACGCCTCTCTCTTCCTGCCGTCTCTGCCTTCTCTCTGTTTACTCTCCCAGCCAGAGCCTGCCAATCCGGCCAATACCAGGCACTGGACTCAGCCGTCACTTGCTGGATGTGGGCGATAAGAGCTCAAATCTGATCCACGATTAACAGAGCCATTTCAGGTCACAATAATAATAATAATAATAATAATAATACATAATCCACAAAAACACACATCATAATATATCAGGTTTTAATAATAATCTGACAGATGTTTAGATTTGACTGATCTCAAATCAATATCTCATGATGTACTTATCGAAAAGGGTGCAGTCAATACTGTATTACCCTGTTCTTCAATGGTCAGGACCCCCACAGGACCACCACAGAGCAGGTATGATGTAGGTGGTGGATCATTCTCAGCACTGCAGTGACACTGACGTGGTGGTGTGTTAGTGTGTGTGGTGCTGGTGTGAGTGGATCAGACACAGCAGTGCTGCTGGAGTGTTTAGACACTGTGTCCACTCACTGTCCACTCTATTAGACACTCCTACCTTGCTGCTCCACCTTGTAGATGGACAGTCAGAGACGATAGCTCATCTGCTGCTGCACAGTGCGGTGTTGGTCAAGCTCTAGTCCTTCATCAGTGGGCACAGGACCCTGCCCC